>CAUYQG010157450.1:0-60292 GCA_963574415.1 Tarsius wallacei | reverse complement strand
CAATAAATCAAAAAATTAGCCGGGCGTGGTAGTGCGCACCTGTAGTTCCAGCTACTTGGAAGGCTGAGGCGGAAGGATCACCGAAGCCCAGCAGGTCGAGGCTGTGGTGGGTGGGAGCGGTCACTGCACTCCAGTCTGGGCGACAAGAGTGAGACTCCAACTCAAAAAAAAAAAAAAAAAATACAAAAGATCAAATCACAACTAACCCTGAAGAAATACAAAAGATTATCAGAGATTATTATGTACAGCTGTATGGAAACAAACTTGATAACCTAAAAGAAATGGAGGACTTCCTGACATTACACAACCTCCCCAAGTTGAAACAAGGCATTGAGACCCTAAATAGACCTATAACAACCAAGGAAATTGATTCTGTCATATAAAAACTACCTACAAAAAAAAAAGCCCTGGGCTGAATGACTTTCCAGCAGAATTCGACAAAACGTACAAGGAGGAGCTGATATCAATCTTATTGAAAGTATTCCAGGTAATTGAGAAAGATGGAATTCTCCCCAAATCAATTATGAAGCTAACATCACACTGATACCCAAATCGGGTAAAGATCCAACAACTACAATAAAAGAGAACTACAGGCCAATATCCCTTATGAACATAGATGCAGAAATCCTCAGCAAGATTCTAGCAAATCGGATCTAAAAAACACATCTCAAAAATCATCCACCATGACCAAGTAAACTTCATCCCCAGGACGCAGGGCTGGTTCAATATTCACAAGACCATAAATGTAATTAAATACATCAACAGATGTAAACACAAGAACCACATGATTATCTCATTAGATGCAGAAAAAGCTTTTTATAAAATCCAGCATCCCTTCTTGATAAAAACCCTCAGACATCTAGGTATAAAAGGAACATACCTCAAAATAGTAAGTACCATCTACAATAAACCCATAGCTAACATACTGCTAAATGGACAGAAACTAGAAACATTTCCCCCGAAAACTGAAACAAGTCAAGTCTGCCCACTCACCCTTCTTGTTCAACATTGTGTTGGATGTCCTAGCTCGGGCAATTAGACAAGAGAAGGAAATTGGGGGTATCCAAATAGGAAAAGGGGAAGTCAAATTATTCCTCTTTGCCGATGATATGATCCTATACCTCGAAAATCCAAGAGAATCTGTCAAAAACCTGCTTGCACTGATAAAGGACTTTGGCAAAGTCTCAGGGTACAAAATAAACATGCAAAAACCAGCTGCATTCCTATACACCAACAACAAGCAGGCAGAGACCCAAATTAAAAGTACAATCCCATTCACAATAGCCACAAAAAAAAAAAGAAATACCTCAGCACCTTCCTAACCAGAGAAGTGAAAGACCTTTACAATGAGAACTACAAAACACTGCTCAAAGAAATTCAAGAAGACACAAACAAATGAAAAATATTCCATGCTCATGGATAGGAAGAATCAACATTGTTAAGATGTCCATCTTACCAAAAGCAATCTACAGATTCAATGCAAAACCAACAACATTCTTCCCAGACCTGGAAATGACAATGCAGAAATTCATATGGACACATAAACAACCACAAATAGCCAAAACAATCCAGCATCTACAAGAAATTGAAATAGCCTCATTAAAAAGTAGGCAAAAGACATGAATAGACATTTCTCAAAAGAAGATATATGGCCAGCCAACAGACATATGAAAAAGTATTCAGCCTCACTAATAATCAGAGAAACTCAAATAAAAACCACATTCAGATACCATCTAACCCCATTAAGAATGGCCATCATTAATAAAACAAACAACAGATGCTGGCAAGGATGTGGAGGAAAGGGAATGCTTCTACATTGCTGGTGGGAATGCAAACTAGTGCAACGTCTCTGGAAGACAGTGTGGTGATTCCTAAAAGAACTTGAAATTGACCTTTCCTATGACCCAGCAATCTTCCTCCTGGCAATATGAATTCTAGAGAGAAAAAAATACAATGAATGAACTAAAAATAAAATAGAGAGCATCAACAGCAGAATTGATCTAGCAGAAGGAAAAACCTGTGTGTTCAAAGGCAAGTTATTTGCAAATATACAGTCAGAGAAAGTATTCTAAAATTATATTATAATGATGGTTGTACAATATTATGACTAAAAGAGTAAATGTTGTACCTTAAGTAGATATCTTTTACAATATATGAGTTATACATCAGCAATGCTGTTATTAAGAAAACTATATAAGACAAATACAAAATAAATAGTAAAATGGTAGCTATGACTCTAACCTTACAAACAATTATATTAAATGTGAATGAACTATGGAGAGGTGGAACAAGGTAGAATAGAATTTTCCAGTGAGTGTGCTCCCACAGAAACATCAATTTGAACAATTATCCACAAATGAAATTATCTTCATGAGTGCAAAAACAAACAAACAAAACAACCAAATAAAAACAGATGAAGGGTCCCAATACCCAAATGTAGCACAGAAATAAGAAAAGATACTTCACAGGATAGGAATGGTGGTTTTACATTACTTGCATCACCCCTCTCCAACCTTAGGCAGCACAGCAAAGAGAGAAATACCGTCCACTTGAGAGAAAGAAAGGAAAATGAACTCAGGACTTTGCCTTTGACCCCAGTAAATGGCCCATTCGAGTAAAACCTAGCACTAGGCAGGCACCTATGGTCCCAGACTGTAGACCAATATCTGTAAATTGAGCCTCCAGACCCATGCTAGCAGCAGACAAGACCTCAAAACCCCAGCTTAAGGCCTATACAGAGATCTTGATCTCCAGTCCACATGACTACTGGAATGACTTCAGCTGTCACTGGTTCTAGATAGTCCCAGGACTCCTACAGTGGCCTTTGGTTTTGGCCCTGCCATAGCACATGTCAGCCCCAATGAGCATGGACTTCAGGCCAACCCCAGTGATAAAAACTCTGGCCCACACAAGGGAATCCAGGGTCCAGGTCAACCTTCCTGCTGACTCAGGCATCAGTTTAGCTAGCTCAAAGACTTCAGCAAGAAACCTTCCCATGGACCACACCAGATGATCTGACTAGAATTGCTGAATGAGTTAACTGTTGGAAGATATTTTAAGACAAAGCCAGTCTGCAAAGGTTAGAATAAGTACTTCTTCAAATTAGCAGACATTAACACATGGCCACAAGGAGCAACAACAATCAGGGAAACATGACATCACCAAGGGTCCCAATAAAGCACTAATGACTAACAAAATAAAGCACTAATGACTAACCCCAAAAATGGAGATGCATGAACTACCTGACAAAAATTCAGAATAATTCTTTTAAGGATCCTCAGTGAAATCAAGAAAATACAGAGAAATAATTCAACAAAACGAAGGGAGAAATCAAATTGATAAATTTAACAGAGACTGAAATAGTAATACAAAAATAAATTTGAATTCTAGAGAGAAAAAAATACAATGGATGAACTAAAAATAAAATAGAGAGCATCAGCAGCAGAATTGATCTAGCAGAAGAAAAAACTTGTGTGTTCAAAGGCAAGTTATTTGCAAATATACAGTCAAAAACAATAATAATAACAAAATAATAATAAGGAATGAACAAAGCATATTAAATTTATGGGACAGTATCAAAAGAGCAAATTTACTAATTATCAGTGTTCAAAAGGGAGAAGAAAAATATAAAGATGCAGAAAGCTCACTTAAATAAATAATAGCAGAAAACTTTCTAAACCTAGAGAAAGACATAAATATCCAGGTACAGGAAGGTCAAAGGCCTCCAATCAGATTCAATCTAAACAGGACTACCCCTAGGACATAATCAAACTATCAAGAATCAAAGATAAAGCATCCTGAAAGCAGGAAAAGAAAAGCAAAAAATATATAAAGGAGTTTCAAAATGACTAGCAGCAGATTTATTAACAAAACTCTTACAGATAATATATTGAAAGTGTAGAAGAAAAAAAATGACAACCAAGAATAGTGTACTTGACAAAGCTGCTCTTCAGATACGAAAGATAGATAAAGACTTTGCCAGATAAACAAAAACTGAGAGAGTTTATTATAACCAGACCTGTCCAAAAAGAAATGCTAAAGGGAGTTAGTTCTTCAAGCTGAAAGACAATAACACTAATGAGTAATGTGAAAACATCTGAAAGTATAAAATTCACTGGTAAAGTACACAGTCAAATTCAGAATACACTTATATTGTAATGGTGATGTGTAAATCATTTATATACTTAGTATAAATATTAAAAGACAAAGTATTAACAATAACAGCCACTTAATATATAACAATAGCCATTTATGCATAATATTATATACAATATAATAGTAATTTGCTTTAGTGAAATAGTGTTATATTATATATAAACAGTAAGATAATGGAATAGTATCATATTATATGTAATATAATAATAGCCATTTAATATATAATATATTAAATATAATTATATACTAAAGCAATATATAAGGAACCTGCAAAACCCCACTTTCAGCAATGGAAAGATCATCCAGACAAAAAATCTATAAGGAAACATTGGACTTAAACTGCACTCTAAGCCAAATGGACCTAACAGACATAAACAGAATATTCCATCTGGCAGCTGCAGAATACATATTCTTCTCAAATACGTATGAAATATTCCCCAAGACAGATTACATGTTAGGCCAGAAAAGTAGTCTTAACAAATTTAAGAAGACTGAAATAATATTAAGTATGTTTTCTGACCACAATGGAAAAACACTAGAAATCAATAAAATGAGAAACTTTTAAAAATTTAAAATATATGGAAATGAAACAACATACTTTTAAAAAGCAGAGTCAATAAATACATTAAAAAGTAAATTAAAAAATAACTTGAGACAAATGAAAATGGAAACAAAACATACTAAATCTTATGGAATATAGCAAAAAGCAATGCTAAAAGGGAAGTTTATAGTTTAGTATGATGTTAGCTATGGGTTTGTTATATATGTCTTTATTGTGTTAAGGTATATTCCTTCTATACCTAATTTGTTGAGAGTTATTATCATGACAGGATGTTGAATTTTATCAAATGCTATCTCTCCATCTTTTGAGATGATAATATGATTTTTAGCCTTCATTTTAATGATGTGACATCTTACATATATTGATTTACATATATTGATATACATATCTCTTGTGTGTCTGAGATAAATCCTACTTTATTGTTGTGTATCATCTTTCTGCTGTATGGTTGGCTTTGGTTTGTTAGTATTTTGTTCAGAATATTTGAGTCTATGTTTATCAGGGATTTTGGCCTACAGTTGCTGTTATCTTGCTTGGTTTTGGTATTAATGTAATGCTGAATTCATATAATGAGTTAAGAAGAATTTTTCTCCTCTTCGATTTCTTGGAATAGTTTGATAAGAATACAAAGAGTAATTTTTAAAAACAATTTTGCTGTTTCCTAGTATCAGAAACTTTTGATTCCTTACCTACCTGTAGGAGGAGATTCTTCCTCATTTTAAGTTCTGCAATGAGTGATCCATCCCCCAAATTCTAGAAAGATCTGAACCAACCTGCTGTATATCTTTGCCTTATGCTCAAAACAAGGAGTTTAACTATTTGTAGCAAATTTTCTTTCCAGGTTGGCTTAGTTATGAATAAGATGGAGGAAAAATTAGGTTAATTTTATGAATAACTATTTGAAATTTACAGTCTACCCTCCCCTTACCACACAAACTTACAAACCATCTAATCAATCAACCAACCAACCAACAAACAAACAAAACAAATGCTCCTTTACAAAAAAGGAATTGAAAAGAAAAGAGAGGATAAATATTAGAGTTGAATTTTGGGGAGAAAAGTGAAATCCATAGCTATTTATGACAAAGATAAAAGTGAAAAGCTGTATCTTTTAATACAGGCATACCTCAAAGATTTTGCAGGTTCCATTCCAGACTATTGCATTAAAGCAAATATTACAATAAAGTGAGTCACAGTAATATTTTGGTTTCTCAATTTATATAAAAGTTATGTTTGAGATAGAGTCTAGTCTATTCAGTATGTCTGAAAATGTACATACCTTAATTAAAAATACTTTCTTGTGAAAAAATGTGACTGAACGTCTGAGCCTTCAGTGATTTAATAGTTTTCTGCTGGTGGAGGCTCTTGCCTTGATATTGATGACTGCTGACTGATCACTTTGGTGGTGACTGAAGGTTTAGGTGGCTGTGGAAAAAAAAAAAGTAGGGGCAATAACAATGAAATTTGCTGCATTGTTTGACTCTTCCTTTATGATAGACTTTTCTGTAGCATGCACTGATGTTTGACAGCTTTATATACATAGTAGAAGTTCTTTCAAAATAGGAATGAATCCTCTCATACCTGCCACTGCTATATCAATTAAGTATATGTAATATTCTAAATCTTCCTTTGTCCTTTCAACAATGTTTATAATATCTTCACCAGGAGTAGATTCCATCTCAAGAAACTGCTTTATTTTCTCATCTGTAAGAAGAAACTCTTCATCTGTTCAGGTTTTACCATGAGACTGACGCAATGCAGTTACATCTTCAGTCTCCTCTTCTAATTCTAGTTATCTTGCTACAGACGTGGTCTGTAGTGATTTCCTCCACTGAAGTCTTGAACCCCTCAAAGTCATTCATGAGTTTTGAAATCAACTTTTCTCAGACTCCTGTTAATATTTACATTTTAGCCTCTTTTCATGAATAACAAATATTCTTAATGATGTCTAGAATGGTAAATCTTTTTCAGAAGGTTTTTAATCGACTTTGTCCAGATCCATCAGAGAAATTACCATCTATGGCAGCTATAACCTTATGAAATGTATTTCTTAAATAAAAAGACTTGAAAGTTGAAATGACATCTTCATCCATTGACTGCAGAATAGGCGTATTAGCAGGCATGAACACAATGTTAATCTCTGTATACATCTCCATCAGAGCTCTTGGGTGACCAAGTGCATTGTCAATAAGCAATAACATTTTGAGGAGAATCTTTCTTTTTCTGAGCAGTAGATCGCAACAGTGTGCTAAAATATTCAGTAGGTCAAGCTGTAAACAGATGAACTGCTATTCAGGCTTTGTTGTTTCATTGACTGAGCACAGGAACAGTATATTTAAGGGCCCTAGGATTTTCAGAATGTTAAATGAGCATTGGCTTCAACTTAAAGTCACCACCTGAGTTCATCTCTTGCTAGAGGTTCTTTGGAACTTTGAAGGCAGTCATTGACTTCTCCTCGTTAGCTATGAAAGTTGTATATGGCATCTTCTTCCAATAGAAGGCCTGTCTATGTTAAAATCTGTTTAAACTGCCTTTATTGTTGATCTTAGCTAGATCTTCTGAATAGCTTACTGCAGCTTCTAAATCAGCACTTGATGCTTCACCTCACACTTTTATATTATGGAGATGGCTTCTTTCCCTGAATCTCGTGAACCAACCTCTGCTAACGTCCAACTTTTCTTTCTCAGCTTCCTCACCTCTCTCAGCTTTCATAGAATTGGAGATAGTTAGGGACTTGCTCTGGACTAGGCTTTGGCTGAAAGGAATGTTATGGCTGGTTTGATCTTCTATCCAGACCAAACTGTTTTTATATTAGCAATTATATTATTTCTCTTTTTTTCATTTATGTATTTGCTGGAGTCGTACTTTTAATTTTTTTTTAGAACTTTTTATTTGCATTCACAGCTTGCTAACTGGTGTAGGTGTCCTAACTTTTGGTCTATCTTGGCATTTGACATGACTTCCTCACTAAGCTTACTCATTTTAGCTTTTGATTGAAGATGATAAATGTGTGACTCTTCCTTTCACTTGAACACTTAGAGACCATTGTAGGGTTATTAATTAAAATGACTGTAATATTTTTATGTCTTAGGAAATAGGGAGGTCCAAGGAGAGGGAAAGAGATGGGGAAATTACCTGTCATTGGAGCCATCGAAACACATTTTTTGTGGGTGCAGTTTGTGGTGCCCCAAAACAATGACAAGAGTAACATCAAAGACCATTGATCACAGATCACCATAATGGATATAATAATAATGAAAACATTTGAAATATTATGAAAATTACCAAAATGTGATAGAGACATGAAGTGAGCCCATGCTGTTGGGAAGATTTTGTTAATAGACTTTCTGAATGCTGGGTTGTCACAAACCTTCAATTTCTAAAAAAAAACAGATGTGTAGTGCAGTAAGATGAGGTATGCTTATAATTTGGTGGGCATGGCAGGGGAGGGGGATAGAAACAAGCCCAAAATAAATTTTGTCTAACCCATATCTTGATCAAGTGTGACACCTAGAGGCTGCACAAATGGAATTCCTTTGGGTATTTTCTTTTTTAATTTTTTGGATGCAAGATGCATTTATGTGAGCAAAATTTTTTTAAAAATATATTTCAAAATGAACATCCTTAGACACTTTCTTATGTAATGCTATCAATGAATAGCCTTCTTTATATTTCTTCACTTATTTATCATAATTATAAAAACTCATGATGTTACAAGTTGTTTCCCTTTCCATTAAGTAATTGAATTTTTTGTCATTGCTTTTAAGTACTGGCCCCAGTCGCTGATAGTCATTGTCATGTGTCTTATGGGTTGTGATATATGCTTATTTGCTTATATTCTAATAAATGAGAAAACACATATGTATAGATATGCACAAATGATAGCAACATTAATACAGGCAGATTAATGATACCTATCACATCAGAGGTGTCAGGTTCAGAATTGTCTCATTTCTACATATTTAAAAAAATATGCTTTGCATTTGCTACCCATTTGTTTGAAAAACTTTTATAGCCCTGGCTCATTAATACTTCAACAGTTTTTTTCATGAAAAATGATGAACGACTTACTTCATGGCAGACTGTACAGATGGTCAATTTAATCTGCATCCTTAAGACTTCTTATGACTAAATTTTGACATTGTGTCATTAGACGTTTGTGTATTATTTATATCATAGTCTAGAAAACAAAGATTGCTATGTCTTGTTACCTCTTGCCATCTATCAGTTTTATTGATAGGATTTATCCAACTAGACATGATACCTTTCACAAAGGAACATGTATCTGAATATATTTATCACTTTTGTCTCCTCAGAGACCCATACATTTTTGTCCTCAAGTGCAATAATGACACTGTTATGAACAAATGTGTGACAGTGGTGGAGATAAATGTTTATATGACGTAGATTCAGTAACCTTGTCCAGAGATGTCTTTGCTACTGATTGTGTGTGTGTGTTTGTGTGTGTGTGTGTGTGTGTGTGTGTGTGTGTGTGTGTATGACCCCTAAGCCTTGTATAAGTTGAAATTAAAAGAAGGAAACCAATTGTCGGCTATTTTCAAACACTACTGCAGAACATGTCACCCTAGTTATGTATTTTAAATGGCAGCAAATTTTTACTTAGAAGTTAACCCTGTATAGCACTTCAATTTGCAACTATAGTATTTAAACTCTTGACAAATGGAGTAATTATTATACCACCATGGATAAATACAAAGATCAGAATCTTGAATACTCTTTTGACATTAAACTATTAAGTACAGCATCCGATGGCTTTTCAAAGGGCTGGGTAATTACCCTGCACATTAACTTGACTCCTTAGATCTTCTGTCCTCTGTTATATAATAAATTTCCACTTGGTAAATTGATTTGGTGCTTCCCAAGAATGCTTAGAATGGGCTGCTATTAACAGAGTACTTCCAGTTTAAAATCTTCCTTGTGCCAGAGTTAGAGGATTTTGGGGTTTAGAGAACTAACAATAGTTGAGAAATATAAACAGACAGAAAAGTAAATCGCTTCCTTGTGAAGGCGAGAAGGAAGTTTTCCCTGAGAGGACGGAAACCAGGAGGTAATAGCAGGTTCCTTCTCTTCTGCGGTGAAACTGTTGAAAGAAGCCCTCCTTCAGGGATCCATACATTAGTTAGGATCAGGCTTCCTTTGTATTCCTTATCAACCTATAATCTTTTGATTGTTGCCTGTTTTTCACCAGTGAAGAAATAGTAATCCACACGAGCTTATCTCTCCTAATCAGGGACTCACAGAGCTAGGGCTCTGTGAGCTTTTAATTCCCTCTTAGAGGCCTGACAGAGTGGAAAGTAAACAAAGACCAAATTTGCAACCTTCAATGTAGCTAATTTCCACTGATGTCAGAATACTTAAACAGGCAGGACCTGGGAATTATTTGATCAAACTTGCTTTTAATCTAATGCAGGCAGAAGGCCTATGTCTGGAAGGCTCCGTAAAATGACAAGTGTCCCAAGGGAGCCGAGCCTTATGGAAGGTTTCCTTACTCTTTCAGACTTGGTAGCTTCCTCATTTTAAACTCTGAGGTTGCTGTGTTGGAGTAAATTCATAAAAAGTAGTTTTCCTGCTTCTTTAAAATGTATTTTATTTGGCTGAAAATTGTGGACAGGATGAGAAGAGTTTTCTTTGGCTTTCTGATTGCTGAGTTTTTAATTGGCTAAATGCCTTGATACTATTTTAGCTTTACTAGGAAATGGATAAATAATAAAAGATTATTATTTTAAGAGAGAAAGGAAGCATTATCTGACTTCATACACATTCTTCTATTACTACTGGTAGAAGAAAGTGAAAACACAGAGGACAAAAGATTCAACCCATGTGATTCTTTATTTAGACTAGGAAAGGCGTTTTTTTCTACAGCCAGAGTTAAGAGAAATTAGTGTCAGGGACATTTTACTAATTCGGAGATATCCAAACAGTTTTACTGACTCAGTTTGCCCTTTAATTTTACTCACAACTGTCTGGATACTTAGAGGTAGCATATTTTTGACAGAGAAAAGCAGGTTTTAGGATAGCACTTCATATCTGAAATATAATTTTAATAGTATGATTAGTTTTTGTAAAATATTATCCACGTAATTAGCCAGCATTATGAATACTTATTAATACCATTTCAGTTGCAAAGGCTATTAAAAGACAATGTACTTAAATTTGTCACAGAGGATAACATTGACCACTTTTTTAAAAAATTGAGAACAGATTAAGTTAAAAACATTTTAAGAAGTGTTTAAGTGCATTTTGACAACTAAACGTCTCGGCTCTCTTAGGCTTTTCACATCTGATCACAAACACTGCTCCCCACACAAAGTAATTCAGAAGCCGAGGCTTAAAAATAAATGACAAACACTGATGCTTTGTGCAAATATGCACTAAGCATAACCTGCCCCTCGATCCAGCATTTGACTCCTCGGGTGACAATGAATGTCAATGCTCGTGATGTGTCGCTCTGAAACCTGCCGGGAGACGATTCTTTTTATTGGGGTATCCTTCCAAACACCGGTCGCCGCACCCCGCGCCCGGGAGCGCTCCAGGCGGGCATGTCGGAGCCGGGTTGTCGCCCGGCCGCCCCCCTTCCCTCCGCCCGCTCCCGCTCTCGCCCTCGCGCCCGCCTCCCCCTGCCTCCAGCCCCCGCTCGCTCCTCCGGGCGCACGCCCCCCTCCTCCCTCTCCAGCGGGCGGGGGCCGCGCTGCCTCCCAGACCTCGCGGACCTGCTCAGTCGGCTGGGGCCCCCTGCGGGCGCTGCCTCCCGGCCGCCAGGACCTGCCATTCTGCGCGCGATGGCAGCGGCGGCAGCATCCCCGCCGGCGGCGGCGGCCAGGGCCACCGCGGACGCTATTGTTCCCCGGTGTTAGACGCGCTCTCCCTCCTTCCCCTCCGCGGCGAACAATAGCAGGAAAGAGCTCTGCTCTTCTGGACTCTTCGGGAAGACGCTCCCCGCGCCCAGAAAAAGTCTCCGGCGCGCGCGCTGCGGGCTCGGACGCCGGGGCGGCTGCGGCGGCATGGGGCTGCCGGCGGGGCGCGGGGCGCCTGGGGCTCGGGACGCTGCGGGGCCGCGCCGGGGGGTCCTGCCGCCGCCGCCGCCGCTGCTCCCGCTGCTGCTGCTCCTCCTCCCGGCCGCCGGCGGGGCTGCGGCGCCCGGCGACGCGGGGGCGCCCACCCTCTACCTCTGGAAGACCGGTAAGTGGGACGGGGCCCCCCTTCCCCGTCCGGCGCCCGGGGCCACGCCAAGGGGGCTTCCCGGCGGAGGCGGCGGTGGGCTCCCGGGGTGCAGAACGGGATGCCCGGGAAGCAAGTAGGTCGGGTCCGCCGCTGCGGGGAAAGCCCGACGACTCCGAGGCAACAGGGGGTCGCCGGCGTGACATCCGTCGCGCGGCTCCGTGGTCTGGGGGCGCCGCAGCAGCGCCGGCATTCAGTGCGGTCCGTTTAACCTGTGGGTGCTCGTCCTGCGGGGGGCTCCTTTGACATCTCTCTAGCCAAGAGCACCCCCGCAGTTTCGCCCCGGTCTCTCTCGCCAGGCCACTGCCGTGGTATTTGTGGTTGTCGAGTCGGATTCAAGTTCAGCTTAGCGATTTGTGGGACGCTCGGAAGCCAGCCAGGTGCGGGCGGCTCGGGCGGTTGGAGGCCAAGGAGGCTCCCACGGGCCCGCGGGCGGATTGTGCAAAACTCGGTCCTTAACGAGGGCATTGTAGAATTGTGAATGTGTACAGCTGGGAGGTTGCCTGGGTTTAAACTTTTTCTCCCTTCCTTAAGAATTCTTTATTTGCTTGGAATTTCAGCCACCTAAAAAAGCAGTCACTCATTGTCCCCCTCTCCCCAGTATCCCCCAGCAAAGTGCTTGACGTGCTGATGGGACAGTGACAGGCAGGACAACAGTGCAGAGCCAGGAGCTACCGACCCCTCTCCTGCGGGCTCCCTCTTTCTCTGTCTGCTAAAACACAGTAAGAATTCTTTAGTTGGCCGGAAACTTCACAGGGTCATAGGAATAATGTGGGGAGAGGTTATTCCTGCTGCTTGGAGCTAGGGCTAATTGAAGAGTTCCTTGGTCCTGCCTGAACATGAAGAGGAGGCAGTCTAAAGGGAAAGTGTGTATTTATCCTGGGATTGCAAGCAAGTTTCAGAGAGTGAGTCTCTTTCGCGGCGCCAGCACATCTTTGCCCCACTGCTGAAGAGAGATCCGTCAACTGTACAATTGCATCAATATTTGGAATTTTTACAGAAGTTGCGTCTATCTGGCAACTTAGCGAGGAGATAAAACAGAAATGCCTTTAAAGACAGAGTACGTTAACTTGTCTCCAAATATTACAAGAAACCCACGCACATTTGAAGATCATTTAAGATCATTCTTGTTAACACTTTAAAGATTGGTTGATTAATTAATGCAGATGAAATAAATTTAGCCCAAAGCCATGGTTTTACTTTTCAAAAGCTCATTCCGAATGACAAACATTAATCAGTCTATAATTTATCACTAAAGGGTAATATTTGGATGCTTGGGAAGACATGCTTAGTAAAGTCAGTGTCATACTCGCCTAGTTGAAATTTACACGATCAAAGTAAGAAGAGCCAAGCCGTAATTCAAATGGAAAAGAGCGCAGGCAACACTCACTGTGCTGTGTCCGAGGTGCCAATACGTGTCAACATAAATGTCGTGGTGGGAACACAAGCCAATAAACAGCTTAAAACAGCAGAAAGCTCTCAGGAGCAAGGATATGGAGACCTTGATTTTCAGTGCCAGTGCCAGCCCTTGCTAGCTGTAGGAACCTTGGCAGTTCACTTGACTTTTTGACCTGTTTTCTCACCTGCATATAAATGTGATGATACCTTGTTTTGACAAGCCCCATTGTTGTGAAACATCAAATGAACACGTTCTAAGAAAGCAATTTGTAAACATTAAAGCTACTTGCAAACATAAACTAATCTGGTGAGGATAATGATGATACCTCTTTTATGGTGATTCTTGGTTTGGTGGGGGAAAAAAAAGTTAATTGGAGAGCAAAATAATGATCTTTTCATTATTTTTTCTCAGAGGGAAGGGAGACTTTGCCAATATCGGTAAAGGAGTTGAAAGTAGTTCTCAGAAAACTAGGGAAGGTTTAAAGAAAAGAGATACACTGCAAATGAACATTTAGAGGTGGCAGAAGTGTGTTTATCACTTGATGGAAATAAGGAAGCAGGAAGGGAATTGGAAGAGAAAAAGTGAGACACTCCAGGATGTCTATTCCAATGGTGTGAGCTTGGTCTTGGTACAGAAGATTATAGGGAATCAGATTAATGGTGAGATTATTGAATTAAAATGGTTAGTGAAAGTTACACTGGGTGAAGGGCTGGGACAGGAACTCTATGCATGTCACTAACAAGCACTAGAGCTTTGGTAAAGTAAAAGGTTTGCCTTAGGTTCTTGGTTTCCTGTTTTTTAATATTCAGTGAATGAAAAGATGATATTTAAGGGCCTTCTTAGCCCTGAGGTGCTACATAGGTAAGTATACACATGCAAATACATATGTCATAAATACACATATGTATGCATATATACACAAATATGTGTATGCAGTTGACCCTTGAACAATGTGCAGATTGGGGCACTGAGCTCCTGCCCCACCACCGTAGAAAATTTGCATATAACTTTTGGCTCCCCTCACATTTAACTACTAGTAGCCTATTATTGACAGGAAACCTTACCAATAACATAAACAACCAATTAATATGTATTTTGTAGATGCATTATATGCTATAGTCTTACAAGAAAGCAAGCTAGAGAAAAGAAAAATGTGATTAAGACTGTCCTAAGGATGAGAAAAATATTTACTCTTCATTAAGTGGATGTGGACCATCATAAAGGTTTTCAACATTATCGTCTTCATGTTGAGTGGACTGAGGAGGAGGATAAGGAAGAGAGAGATTGGTTTTGCTGTCTTGGGTGGCAGAGGCAGAAAAAAATCCACATGTAAGTGGACCCACCCAGTTTAACCTGTGTCGTTCAAGGGTCAATTGTACACATGTGCATATGTATACATATGCATAGTGCATATGACTTATGATATATGATACGTAATGTATTATCATAGGAAAGCTTTATTAAGTCAACTCACAACAAAGAGTTATTGAAGACCTAAAATATGCATTCCCTGTGGTAGAGACTGAATGGGATATTGTCATCTTCACCCTTGAGAAACTCACCACTGAATAATACTGTAAATACACAACAATCAAAACGTGGCATAGGATACACATGAATAAAACATTATAAGAGCATAGAGGTTACTTAGCTAATAAAGCAAGTGTGAGGGTTTTAAGGAGGAGCTAATATTTGGTCTGCATCTTAAAACATGAGTTGGAATTTTATTGAGGGAGGAATGGAAGGTTATTCTAAGCAGAAAAAAGAAAAAAATAAAAATGAAAAGGCATGGCAGCATTCCTAGATTTTGAAAATACCAGTGGTACACTGCAGTTCAAGCCCAGGATGTTTGGTGGAAATGAAAAGAGGTAATGTCAATGAAGTGAGTTGGGACCTGATTGTAAATAGATCTTCAAAGGTTGTTAAAGGTGTTGGAGTTTAACTTATAAGCAAGTGGAAGCCACTGGAAACTTTGAACAGGAGGGTGACATAATTGTTTGCCTAGACTGGAGAGAGATGGATCTAGAGATTGGGAAGCCAATAGGTTGAGTGACTGAGCGACAAAGGGGAACTTCTGGGACAATAGTGAGTAGAGGAGGGCTAGAGGTCACATTGCAGAATGTAAGCTCAGGCTTGGGTGCAGAACATGCACTGTCTTCCAAGAAAAGTAGAAACCAATGCATCAAGGTTGATCATACCTGCACCCAATCATTGAGGGAGAGGGTATGAAACAAAAGGAAGAACAGAGTTCTTAGAGTTGAGAAGAAGGATATCAATTCAATTCAGAGATGCTGAACTTCAGATAGCAGTGATCTCTTCAGATGCATATATCCAAGGGGAAAATTAATGGATGGGTGAAAGAGAATGAAAGCATAACCATGGAACTCAATAAACAGATGATACTTTAAGGAGGAGAGTGAAAGGAACTATTAAAGGAAAAAAATAATAAAGAGCCAGGAGACCTCACAGAGAATATTGAGATTTAAAGGACCACAGTAGGAGAGATACTAGTGAAAGGGGCTCAGAAAGTATAGTCAGAAAGAGTTCAAGGAAAATGGAAAAAGTACTAAATGGAAGAAGATATTTTATAAAAGGGATGGTGGCAAAAAGTGTAACAAAAATCTTAGAAAGGCTAGTACAGGGATTCTACAATTCTAGTAAAGGGATTATAACATTTTCCAGAAACTATCAAGTATGATGAGGAATTGGTAAGATAATTAACAGTGTTTTGGGAAAGGACATTTTGAATATGGAAGTAGATATATAAACTTGATTGAATAATAATCAAGATGGTAGAAACTATACAATATTGATAAAGTTGAATAACCAAGTGGTGTGTAAGTCTTACTACCATACTATTGTTATTTTGTGATGGGAAAAAGCCCAGAATTTAAGATATTAAAATAGGCCAGGTGTGGTGGCTCATGCCCATAATCCCAGCTCTTTGGGAGGTGGAGGCAAGAAGATTGCCTGAGCCCAGGGGTTTGAGACCAGCCTGGGCAACTTGGCGAGATCTCATCTCTACAATAAATAAAAAAAAATTACTGGGCGTGGTGGTGTGCACCTGTAGTTCAAGCTACTTGGAGGGCTGAGGAGGAAGGATCGCCTGAGCCCAGCAGGTTGAGGCTGTAGTGGCTGTGAGCATACCACTGCACTCCAGCCTGGGTGACAGAGACCCTGACTCAAAAAAAATTTATATATATATATATAAATATAAAAGTTGTCTATAATGCCAGGGCTTTGGGAGGCTGAGGTGAGAGGATTACTCAAGGCTAGGAGTTTGAGACCAGTCTGTGCAACATAGTGAGGCCTCTGTCTTTACAAACAAATTATAAAAAATGAGCCAGGTGTGGAGGCATGCATCTGTAATCCTAGCTACTTGGGAGGCTGAGGCAGGAGGACTGCTTGAACCCAGGAGTTCAAGGTTATAGTAAGCTATGATCAATGCTGTTGCACTCCAGCCGGGGTGGCAAAGTGAGATCCTGTCTCTAAAATAAAAAATAAAAAAAATAAAAGTTTAAAAAGTTAAAATTCTCAACAGTTTTATACTATAGTAATTTGAAAGATAACTTGTCTTTGTGTGGATAACATATCATTGGAAGATGAATAACTGCTGTTACTAATAAGTGTTAAAGACTTCTGCACATTTAGTCTATGAGGTTGTTTTCATAATAATATGGTTAATTTTATTCACCTAGCAATTCCAAATTTAGCATGTCAGTGTATTGAACAAAACATGATCAACTTAGCTTTAGTTAGGCAAAAAAAACCAGTTAAATACATAAACTTTTATCAACTTTTGTCAAAGAATTATATTTTCAAAAAGGTCTTAATGAAGTAGTCAAATTTATTTTTATAATGAGTTACACTGAAATCCAAGAAACATGTGCATGCTAGCCATTATTCAGAACTGAGGTGGTAAGGTATTTGTAGATGTTTCATCCAATGCAAGACAATACTATTAATGACAGTCACTGTGTTCCTTATACAGTAATTTCATTAAAATTCTAATTTTGTTCTTCAATTTAAAATAAAAATAAATTTCATCCTTTTTCTTTTATGTACTTGTATTACTAGTTCTTATTAATCTAAATATAAAATAGTCTGCAATGTATATGAAAAATAGCTATCTTAATTCTACCAGTATTTAAGTAACAAGGAAGAGAGGGCTATCATTCCAAGTAGTCATAACATGAGTTGGCATTCTCCTAACACAAGTGTTTTGAACTTTGGGTGTTCTTACAATTGCCGTTATTTGGAATGCAACACAGATTGCTCATTACATTGAGAAGAAGGATGACATAGAGTGGTCAGAGCACACAGCATCAATGCCAATCAATCTGGGCAACATGAATGGAAAATACTCTATTCGTGTTACCTGCAATGTTATTTCATCTACTTGAATCTTTTTCTTTTATCTCCAATATGACTAATAGGATATATTCTATAGGGGTCTTCTGAGGTTTAAATATGGTGACATATGTAAAGTACTAGAGAGCCTGGCACAAATTAGAAGGCAATAAATGATGGTTTTTATTATTACTATTATTCTGTTAAATGATACAATGGCCACTTAATTGTATGACCTGGAATAAGTCCAATAATGTACATTTGCTTTTCTTAAGAAATGTGTTTTCAGTAAATGTACTCGAAATTACAAAGTGATACAGCTAATCAGAGTGCTAAATACTCTAACAGGTTGTGAGGGAGACATCATTGTAGAATTGAAAGAACATGAACTTTGGCGTCAGTCATACCAGTGTTTAAATCTTACTTCAATCAGTGTTTAAATCTTACGTCGACCTGACTAGTTAAGTTAGAGTCTCTGACTTTGTTTTTCATCTTGAGATAGTTACGGAAGCTTTGAAGTAAGAGGGCATTGGTAGACGTTTAAAAAGTGTTAGTTCTCTTCCCATTCTTTATCTTTTCTCCTCCTAAAAATGATATAACTTGGTCCAATACATTTATCTGTCTTCTCCAACCAAGGGACACCATGGAAGAAAAATAAATCGAGTCTAAAAAGAGAAATTGTTTTATTGTAGGCCTGTGTTTTTTATTAGTTTGGAACTTATGGGTAGACAGTATTTACCAAAGACTATAAAAATATTTTGAGTGCCAAATTTAGGGTGGATTATGTAAATAAAACTTTTTATACTTAATTTTGTTAATGTGTCTTAGGGAATTTCTCAAGAATCTGAGATTTCACATTCTTGAAATTAACATTGCCACCCATCCCTTCTAAATTATATGCTTTCACAGTAGAGTTGTTTGTGTTTTATGAATTGTTTTGTTTTTACTTTTAAGGTAATTATCTAAATAATTTTTTAAAACACTACAGTTATGTCTTTCATCTTGTCTTTCTTAGTGTACATAGCACAGTTAGTGCTCAGAATTTATTGAGAGTGTATTGGTTTCTTGGATCAAAAAGTTAGATACTCAGGCAGTTTTGTGAGGCTTCACTATTTCGGTGGAATTGGGATAACTCAGGTTACTTCTTCTGAAAATTATTGCTATCTGGTCTGTAAAATGATGTAAGTCCTAATCAGGGCTGACATGAAGAGTTCTACAAGGCTGCATGTAACTCAGATTTTCTTCTACCCATTAGTGCTATGTAGAGAACTGGTGATAGTGGTACACCGAGATGTTCACATTCTCACTAGTAATTGGCAAGGTGTGATTGTGGTTTGGATCCTCTGATGTGAGTTAATTGGTGACACTGGATAGTGGGGTCTCTGGGAAGGGAAGATTGGAAACCTCTCACTCTAGCACATATATAGAACAGGCTTCTTTGGAATTAATATAAAGGCACATTAGAGTGTCCTTTAAGGAAGCATTGAGCAAATGACATTGAGGAAAATGCATTTTTTTCCTATTATAAGAACAGTGTAGGGTGTGAATTAGAGGTGCCAATGAGTCCTAAGGTACAGATCTTTTCTAATTTTCTTCGTAAGAACTATACACTGACAGTTTAGAATGCATAATAAAAATTGCATATAGTTTCCATGTACCAAAGCAGTAAGAAAGTTTATATTTATAGGAAAGTATAAAACAATTAAAAGTGTTTCTATACACCAGCAGCAAGCTAGCTGAGAAAGAAATCAAGAAAGCATTCCATGGCCAGACGCAGTGGCTTATGCCTATAATCCCAGCACTTTGGGAGGCCGAGGTGAGGCGATTGCCTGAGCCCACGGGTTCAAGACCAGCCTGGGGAACTTGGCAAGACTTCTTTTCTCTAATAAATAAAAGAATTAGCTGGGTGTGGTGGTGTAGGCCTGTGGTTCCAGCTACTTGGAAGGCTGAGGCAGAAGGATTGCCTGAGCCCAGCTTGTCGAGGCTGCGGTAGCTGTGATTATGCCATTGCACTCCAGCCTGGGCAACAGAGTGAGACTCCAACTCAAAAAAAAGAAAAGAAAAAAGGCATTCCTGTTTACAATAGCTATAAAAAATAATTAAAACTCTTAGGAATAAATATAACCAAGGAAGTGAATAACCTCTATAGGGAAAACTACAAAACCCTGATGAAAGAAGTTATGGAGGACAAAAACAAGTTGAAAACCATCCTATGTTTATGGATTGGAAGAATTAATATTGTTAAAATGTCCAAACTGCTCAAAGCAATCTACAGATTTTATGCAATCTCTATCAGAATACCAGTATCATTTTCATAGAATTAGAAAAAACAATCTAAACAATCTCAGAATTCATATAGAATAAAAAAGAGCCCAAATGGCCAAAGCAATCCTATGCAAAAATAACAAAGCCAGAGGCATCATATTATCTAACTTCAAGTTATATTGCAAGGCTGTGGTAACTAAAACAACACGGTACTAGTATAAAAATAGTCAAGTAGATCAATGGAATACAATAGAGAACTTAGAACTAAAGTTACATATTTATAGCCAATTGATTTTTGACAAAGTTAACAGGAACACACATTGGGGAAAGGATGCTTTTTCAATAAATTGTGCTGGAAAAATTGAATAGCCATATACATATGAATGAAACTGGACCCATATCTCTCACTGTATGAAAAAAAATCAACTGAAGATGGATTAAAGACTTAAATATAAGAACTGACACTAGAAGAAAACCTAAGAGAAACTCTTCTGGACATTGATCTAGGCAGAGATTTATGACTAAGGCCTAAAAGCACAGGCAATAAAAACATAAGTCAACAAATGAGACTTAAGTAAACCAAAAGTTTCTGCAAGGCAAAATACAGAATCAATGGAGTAAATGGATAACCTGAACAATGGAAGAAAATATTTGCAAAAAGTATTAATCCAACATGGACTTTATATCCAGAGTATACAAAGAATATATGTAAAACAACAACAGCAAATAATCCCATTAAAAATGGGCAAAGGATATGAATAGACATTTTCAAAGGAAGACATACAAATGGTCAACAGGTATATGAAAAAATGCACATTGTGACTAATCATCAGAGAAATGCAAATTAAAACAAGAAGGAGTTATCATTCAGTCAAAACGACTATTATTAAATTGGCAAAAAAAAAGGTGAGAATATGGAGAAAAGGAAATACTTGTACATTATTGGTGAGAATAACCTCTGTGGAGATCGCTATGGAGATCTCTCAAAAAACTAAAAATAAAACTGCCATTCAGGCCAGGCATGGCGGCTCAAGACTGTAATCCCAGCACTTTGGGAGGCCGAGGTGAGAGGATTGCCTGAGCCCAGGGATTCGAGACCAGCCGGGGAAAATTGGTGAGACCTCATCTCTTAAATAAATAAATAAATAGGCCGGGCGTGGTGGCATGCGCCTGTAGTTCCAGCTACTTGGAAGGATGAGGCGGAAGGATCGCCTGAGCCCAGCAGGTCAAGGCTGCGGTGGCCATGCATACCAACCTGGGCGACAGAGTGAGAATCTGACTCAAAACAAACAAACAAACAAAAAAAACTGCCATTCAATCCAGCAATCTCACTGCTGGGTAGCTACCCCCCCCCCCCCCAAATAAACAAATGTATCAAAAATGGAGAAAAAGCACAAATGAACTCTTATATTGGCGATAATTTCAAATGACACATGCAAGTAGGATAGTGTTGAAGGAAGTTCTAAGTCACAGAAGACATCAGAGATGCTTAGAGTCACATTAGTATCTTCAGGAGAAACTATGCAAGACTGCTGAAACTTGGTGAGAAAGTGAGACATTGTAAGAGAGAAAAACAAAATAGAGACAAAGGAGAAAACAGGCAAATGACCAAAAAGATACCTGCGCTCTTTGTTTATCATGGCACTATTCACAATAGCAAAGATATAGAATTAATCTACGTGTCCATCAGTGGCAGAATGTGATATATGAACACAATGGAATACTATTCAGCCATAAAAAAAAAATGAAATCATGTCTTTTGAAGCAACATGGATGGAACTGGAGGCCGTTATCTTAAACAAAAAAAAGCCAGGTACAGAAAATCAGATATCATGTGTTCTTACTTGTAAGTGGGTGCTAAACAATGTTACACATGGATTTAGAGAGTAGAATGACAGGTAATCAAGACTCGCAGGGGAGGGGCGTGGGTAATGGGAAATTACTTAATAAGTACAATGTTCATTATTTGGGTGATGAATACCCTAAAAGTCATGACTTGACCACTACACATCTATGCATGTAACAAAATTGCACGTGTACCCCTTAAATCTGTACCCCCAAAAAGAGCATATTGGGAAAGGAAGCATGGCAATACTTAGAACAGTGATACCAAAAAGGAACTTATCTGTTGTTTCTGATGCATATTAAAGCTAACCAAAAGGATGCCATTGCATCTTTCAGAAAATGTATTGAGCTAATTGATATTTTACACAGTTTGGTATGTGAAATCATACTAAGTTATTATTTGACACCATTTCTGTCAGTTCCATTTTATTATATCAAAGTTTTACTATGGGAAAAATGAAATAGAAGCAAATGGAGAAAAAGCACAAATGAACTCCTTTATAATGGCGATAATCTTCAAATGTCACATGCAGTAGGGTAGTGATAAAGGAAGCTCTAAGTCACAGGAGACATCAGGGAGGTGCTTAGAGTCGCATTAGTACCTTCAGGGGAAACTATTCAAGACTGCTGAAATGTGGTGAGAAAGTGAGACATTGTAAGAGATAAAAACAAGACAGAAAGGAGAAAACAGGCAAATGATCTGGATTCTTTTGAAATTATTTTATATTTAATAGATTGTATTTTTGGCAGTTTTAGGTTTATAGACTATTAAGCAGAAGGTACAGAGTTTCTGTGTGTTCCTCACCCTCTTCCTATTTTCTTGTATTGTTAGAATCTGGCAGTAGTATGGTACATTTGTCACAATTGAGCCAATATTGGCACATTATCATCAACTAAAGTCTATGGTTTTCTTTAGGGCTACTCTTTGTGTTGTACATTCTATGGGTTTTGATGAATATATAAAGATGTGTATCCACCACTAGGATATTGTATAGAATTGTTTCACTGCCCTGAAAATTCCCTGGGATCTACATATTTATTCCTCTCTGACTCTCTCTCTCCCCAGATCCCTAACAGTCACTTATCTTTTTACTTTCTCCATAGTTGTACTTTCTGAGAATGTCATACAGTGGGAATCATACCATATGAAGTCTTTCCAGATTGACTTCTTTCAGTTTAGCAGTAAGCATTTAAGTTTTCTACATATATTTTCATGGCTTGATAGTTCTTGCTTTAGTGCTGAATAATATTCTATTGTATGGATATACCACAGTGTGTTTATCCTTTCACCTATTGAAGAGTATCTTCTTCCAAGTTTGGGCAGTTATGAATACTCATGTACACATTTTTGTGTGGATAAAAGTTTTGAATTCATTTGGATACATACCAAGGAGCATGTTTTAGGATGATATGGCGGGAGTGTGTTTAGTTTTATAAGAGACTGCCAAGCTGTCTTCCAAAGTGACTATACCCTTTTGCATTCCCTCCAGCAATGACTGAGCGAGCGTTCCTGCTGCCCCACTCCTCACCAACATTTGGTGTTGTCAGTATTTGTTACTTTAGCCATTCTAATGGGTGCAAAGTAGTATCTTGTTTTAATTTGCAGTTCCCTAGTGACATGATGTTTCATCTGCTTTGTCATCCGCAGAGCCTCGATGATAGATCTGCATCCCTTCATACATATGAGTAATAGAAGCAAGAACAGGTAGCTACTCTTAGATGACATAGTTCAAAGTCTCAATCCAGACTGTACGGCATAGATTCCACTTCCTTTTGCCCTGATAATATGACCCACACAAAGTACAATTGTTCAACAATGAGAAAAAACACATGGCAGTTAAGTAACAAATAAATGTAGATGGACTACACTTAGATTATTCCACCTTGAGGGTAACATGTTTGGAGTGATGAATAATATCTTGAAGTAGCAGAAAACGGGCAGATACAATACAGGTTACACTAAGCCTGCAAGCTTGTGAGATTTTCAAGTGTAATACATACCTCCTGTGTCTCCAGCTGACTCTGGAATGATTAGTGAGTCATGGAACTACGTATGTACTTTTTCTAGCTTTCCATGGAGGAAACCATGGGCTGGGAAGAAGTGGAGATGCAATAGCCTCCTGATCTTCTGGGAGACACTGGAGGACCACTGTGCTGAAGTCCTGGTGAATTGAACTGGGAAATAAGTTGTCAAGGCAGCCTGCTACTTAGATTGGTCCCAAGGACCTTCCTGTGGACATGAAATGTTGAACAACCTCAGAAAGGAGATATTAAAGCAATGACTCATATGTGGACAGTTTGTGTGCACAAGGCTAGAAAAACAGCACACTATTTAAATAGCTAACTTAGAAGTTTAGAGCTTGATGGAAAATTAAGTTTCCCAGGCAAATGTATTGGGCACATTAGGAGGCTGAGGTGAGAGGACTGCCTGAGCCCACGGGTTTGAGACCAGCCTGGACAACTTGGAGAGACCTCATCTCTATAATAAATCAAGGAAAATTAGCTGAGTATGGTGGCACATGCTTGTAGTTCCAGCTACATGGAAGGCTGAGGTGGAAGGATCGCCTGAGCCCAGCATGTCGAGTATGTAGTGGCCGTGTGCATGCCACTGTACTGCAGCCTGGGTGACAGAGTGAGACTCCAACTCAAAAAAAAAAAAAAAAATAGCATTGGGCACAGACTTGGATTATGTAGCTGGAATAATTGAACTTATGATTTTTTGGCTAACGCAGGGTTTTCTAATCGGGCTCTGCAGTCTGGGTAAAATGTTTTCTCTTGGGCTATTATAGTATTAGCAATAAGAGAACATTGTGCGTATTGTAGATGGTTGTGTTTACAGGTATGCTCTCTAATGTGCTTGGTAAGGAGCAGTATCAGAACACAAATACCAGGGGTGCCAAAAATGTATACAGATTTTAAGCAATGTTATCTATATATTACTTTTAGTTCGCTGTCATTGGAAGTGTCTGGATGCTGATGGTAACCACTTTGAGCACCTCTTATAATTGCAGAAGTCAAACGTGACTTGTATCCATCTATTATTATTGGTATATATTGAGTATTAATATTTTAATGCAGTTTTCTCCTTTCTTAAAATGTATATACTTTCTGGGACACCCTCTACAGTGACTATTTGGTTTGTACTATTTGAAGGTAATTTTTATTTTTTCTACCAAAATCAGACAGTTCGACTGTAAATGTCACAGAGGTCTACTGTATTCAGGTATTTCCAGATTAGTTGCAAAGAATTGAAGACATAACTTGGAATGAAAGAAGCACTGATCATTAAGTAGTTAAATAAATGTATTTTTGTGTGCCTTTGCCCGTGTGTGCATATGTACGTGTATATAATAAATAACGAGATGTTCAAGAATAGACATTTGAGCCAGAAAGACATGAGTACTGACCTAATTTTGTTACTTATTAAGCACATTATCTCTAATCTCTCTGTCTCTTGTTCCCCAGCCATACCATGAGTATGATATTAATAACCACCTCTCCAGATTATTTTAAAGATAACTTGAGATAAAGCTGTAAAGCATTTAGACTGTGTCTGGCACAAATCAGTACCCACTAAATGTTATTTCTTACTTGGGTGTGATCATGGTGTGAACTGCTTAAACCTCCTCCCTGAGACAAAGTCTGCCTCCTGGATCTGTCTGCCTCCTTTCCTTCTATATCTTGATTCTTCTTCCTGCCTGGATCTGCATATGCATGCCAAGCTCCTCTCCATCTGACATAGCTCTGTTTTCCACCCTCTGTCAGAGTCAACAGCGTAATTACAAAGCTTTCAGTCTTCCTGTCTGCATAGTTGTTCAAAGTATGGTTTTTAAATACAGAGACAGCCTGCCTTGATATTTTATTTTTACTTGTGATTGTGCATATCTTAGCCTTGTAGGCAGTGCTGGAGGTGTGAGTCTTTAAGTTGGACTACCCGTTCCAAAATTCTTCTGCGTGGAAACACCTTAGAATATTCTTAGCAACGCTTTTCTGCTCTGTGATGCTGTGACTGAAAGGGTGTAGGTAGTATATGAATGGTGAGGCTCCCTTCCCTAAACTCTCCTAAAATGCTTTATAGATGTATATGAATATCTTTAAATATCTTACCTCAATATATGTGGTTCAAAGTCTTCTGGAGGAAGCTAAAATGTTGTTACTTAGCTTGGAGGAGAGATCGCTATTAAACTGTTTTGTGCCTATTACAAACCATTTATTTCTACATTTTGTAAAATTCATGTAGCATTTGTGAACTTGTGATAGTATTGCAATAATAATTTGATGTGCCATTACAAGCATAATCACATACATATATATGCATGCATACTGAGATTCATGGATATACACATGCACATTTAAATAACATGATAATAAATATATGGCTAAATTACCACACAGAATTTCATAATTTATCCAGTCTTGTATACCTCTTAAAAATGTGTTTTATTTGTGGTATTTATACTAGCGACTTTAAAACATGTGTGCAAATATAAATACTTTTTACCAAAATATTAGTTATACAAAAAACTATATTGCAATTTTATTTTAGAAAGTTTTATACCAGTTTAATGTTCATCAAAATTCATTCTTTTCAGAGCTCTTATTATATGAGTCCTTGTATTACCTTTCACTAAGTTACAGCTTTTATTTTAAGATCCTTTTATGTCTAACCATCTTCCTGTGTTTCCCACTCTGGTGCCTGTACAATGTCTTCAAATGGCGATGACTGCACAAATTTTCAAGAAGTATTTTTCTTCTAATAGCCCCTGCCTGCCAGCATATGCATGAACACTATTGATATAAAACATGCTCGTAAATAGTTTACATTGGTTATGACACCATTAAGGCAGTAATGGTAGCACACCCAGGTGGGATAATATGGGTTATATATATGTAAAATGCGATAAACATATATCACATTGCTCAATTATTTTAAGAGACTCCATTCACTGTTCAAATCACATTATCTTTTTATTTTTCACTTTGTGTTGATGAAGTTCAAGTGAGTAAAACCTGCACGTACTTAGTGCCTATTGTATGGCAAGCCCTGTGCCAGGTGCAGGGAGCAAATACAAGTAGCCCATGAACCAACTGTCCTGGATTTCTCTTTCCTGTGTAAATAAGTAATTCGAGGTTAGTGAATTTATTGCAAAACTGGAAGCATACATAGATCCAAAATAGAGGGAAGGATTCTCTGGCAGGAGATAGAGAAGGAAAGCTTTCATAAAACACAAGTTTGAAAAACAAGCAGTTTGCAAAAGGGACAAGGGCTATATAGAGAGAGAGACAGCATTCCGGGCAGAGAAGTAGCAATTGTGAATAAATGAAATGGCATATGTCCAGGGATAGATAGAAGTTTGGAGTCATAAAAAGTAGGGAATAAATTGGCATGTGAAGAAGGGTGGATACATGTGTGGAGAAGAAGGAAATGGAAGGAGGACACAGATTTGCCCACAATAATAAGGAGCATGGCGTTTGTTGTTGTCTGATTCATGGAATCTAGGAGTTCAAATCTAGTTGGATTTATAAAATATTACCAGGAATGAAAGACTATATGTGTAAATGTTAAGCCAAATGTGAATTTATGAATTTTACATGATTGTTCATCTAAATAACTATTATAATTCTCCTTACTAACTTTCCAAGAGAAATGCTGTTTTGGGTAATGCTAATCAAACACTATTATTTCAGCATGGTAGTATCCTTTCAGGTTTATTAATAAGGACTATTTAATATTTTATTTTGTCCTCTGCAATTTCTGTTAGAGCAGTATTAACATGAATAAAGCTTAAATCTATGGACGATTTCTTGGTGGGTTCACTGAGAGACAATATAAATAAGGAAAATGGCCAGGCATGATACAAAAGATGGCTGTGCTCAACTCTTCTCTGTTGTGGCCTTGGTTAATTCCAGAAGTGACTCCATACTCTTACCCTGCTGCAGGTCCGTTTGCCATCAGAGATGGGGGACTCCATACTCTTACCCTGCTGCAGGTCCGTTTGCCATCAGAGATGGGGCTCAATTTTTAAAAGTCTCATACAGGACAATACTGTTCACCAAATACAACTTCTGCTGTACCACAGTTGGATTATAGGGCACTCGTTGATGACCTTTGCCTTTGACAATTCATATCAGGTCTTTGAAAATGTTAAAAGTGGGGGTGCAAAAGATACTCAAAAGATTCTTGTTTTGAGATTTAGAGAACTACATGAAAGTATATGGAACAGCAAATTCAAATGAAAGTGTCTGAGCAACCATGTTTCCAGCCAACATCAACATTTCTCCATGAGCTGTACTTCATTCGTTCTCAGTAGTTCATGGGCCTGTGGAATGGGGAATGGGGGCATCGGGATCAAGGCATCTGTGCCTCTGAGCTGGCACATATAATCACAGAAATGCAACTAAGATTGTAGGGTTCAACTGCTCTATAAAACAACCTCTTCTGACAGTTTGCTGTGGCGACTGCATCCCTCTAATGGGAGAGTCATCAAAATGGATTTGGATTTATGGACTCATATAATTCATAAGGAAAGCCTTGACTGCTGCTAAGATACATTTCTCTCCCTGTCTTTTACTGCAAGATTTAACGCAACTTCTTCAGTTCCCTTGGCTTGTTTTATAGGAGAACTGACTTTGAACTGCTTCTACTGAGAAAGTTCCATGGGAACAGAATAAATATTACAGAGAAGACAAGGTGGTCTTTCAACTTTGGTCGATCAAGCACTGCAGAAATATGAATATCATGATTTCCCAAATTCTGATGAAAGTTTTCCAGGTTTTCAAGATCATTGATCTTGAAGTAATTTTCTTCTTTGATAGCATCATCTAAAGGCTATATTAATTTGAGTATTTTATGAAAACTGTGAAAATTAGAGGGAAAAGTGCCTCTTGTGCCATGTTATTATAGAGGAGATGAGACTCTTTTGTTGGCCGTATGCTAAATTCTTGGGATTGCTATCACAGAGCCATTCTTTTAATGGCTTGATTGGAGATAATTCACACAGCATGCAATCATCCACTTAAAGCGTACGGTTCAGTGGCTTTTAGTATATTCACAGAGTTGTGAATCCATCACCACAATCAATTCTGGAACATTTTCATTACTCCAAAAACAAATCCTACATCCCTCAGCCATCACTCCATAGCTTGGACCAGTCTCTCTAAATTTGCTTATTCTGGACATTTCATATAAATGAAACTATAACTTATAGGATCCTTTGTGACTGGCATCTTTTATTTAGCATTATGTTTTCAAGGTTCATCCATGTTACAGTATGTATCATTTATTTTTATTTTTATTGCTGAAGAATATTTCATTGTTTAAATATACAACATTTGGTTTATTCTTCAGTTTGATGGACATTTGGGTTGCTCCCACTTTTTGGCTATTATGAATAATACTGCTGTGAACATTAATGTACAAGTTTTTGTGTAGACATATATTTTCATTTATTGAATATATACTTGAGAGTGAAATTGCTGGATCCTCTGGTAACTCTGTTTCTTGAATATATACCCGGGAGTGAAATTGCTGGATCCTCTGGTAACTCGGTTTAATCACTGGAGAAACTGTCATACTGTTTGAGCCAATTTTTAAAACTCAGCACAGCATACCACATATTATGCTTTCTAGGAACTTCAGTTATGGTATAATTGTCATTTAAGAGCATGTATTTTGAAGGTCAGTAGTTAAAAATAAGGCAAACTGCATTTGGGGAGCTAGTTCACAAGAACGAAAGCACATTTAGGAAAAAAATCTGCTGAAATAATCATAAGCTCACTTAATAGGAAGCCTACAAGAAGCTCCAATTTGAGTTTTTATCTGATTGTATAGAGAAAGCTTCAATAAAGAAAGAATGTAGTTGGGCTGGAAGAGCTGTAATGACTTAAAGAAATCCAGGAGGGCTTAGTCATGTGTATTTGAAAGGTGCAGAGAAATCTAAGTGATACCAATAAAAACTTTAAATGCCAATGCACTTTAGAAGTTGCCCATTTCATTTTACCAACATAGTGGATGGAATAACAATACCTCCTTGCATTCTCATGGTACTCCATGAATCATGCTTGTGCATTCTTTTACTAAATTCTTACAATTTCTTCATTAATATACGGCTGGAGGTAAGACCCTTCTTTTTAAATGAAAGAGTATACTCAGGTGCTTGAGGTTAAGTGCTTGCACTCAAATCACACTCTTACTATAAAATTAGCAGTGAGGACATATATCTTGGTGTCTTTTATGCTATGATATACACAAACATGCAAATTTTCTATAAAGTACTTTAAAGTATACGTCTAATATTTTGATTGAAGAAGTCAAAATCAGGGAAAATATTCTTTGGTTTATATGAAGAGTAAATTTCAAAGATTTAAATTAGTATTATATGGTATAAGTAATAGGAAATAACACAAAATTGGATTTAATACTTTCAGAAATGCATCAGGAGATTTGCATTTTTATACTATTTTAATATGTGGTATGTTGACTGGGAACTTGACAATGTTCTTGAGATGTTGCCATTCACTCTTATTGCTTTCTTTAATTATATGACAAATAATAACATATTTTATCAAAACAATCCATTGTCCTGTAATATAAGCACATTCTCATATTGTTTTATGATACAGTGAATCTTATCACTTAGAAGTTTAAAGTCATAACTCAATATTCAGTTTCAGGATATTGATATGATTCTTTTTCCAAGGGTTATATTTTTACCGTGGATTTTCTTGAAACTATAACACAGGAGTTCAAACGGAACACCATAAGACAAACTATCCTAAATTCTTCTTCACCTGTGTGACCCAAAATACCCTACAGAGATCTCGATATTCTCTCTCTCTCTCTCTCTCTCTCATCTTCCCTGTCACACACACACATAATCTCTTTTCTCTCTTGTATATTCTGTAATCTCCAGTTTCTTTCACTCTGTCCTCAAAATTCTTTTGTTATGCTCAAGTCTTCTTTTCCCTCCTCTTCCCCCTCCCTTGTCTGACCACCTGTGTTGTGTTTTGGTACAATACTGCAGTCTACCTTTAATTTTAGGGAATCATTTTTCAAGTATGTAAACATATCATTTCATGAATAGGAATATTATCGACAATAGAAATGCCGACTTTTGCAGTGTCCTTTACAGGGAGACTTGCATTTCAGCTGTAGTTACCTTTTTCTTTTCTTCCCAGAAAGAAACCAAGTGAAAACCTGCAAGCATCATTATATTTGCCTGCAGGCAGCTAAACTGATATATTCAGTGTGGACTGCTATATGGGACACTGCTGTGAAATGAGCTAAAATTTATTATTGTAGGTAAAAGAACTCGTGTAAATTTATTCAAATGAAATCCTTTGCAGGCCCTATAGTAAATAGGCTTTGGAAACATTCTCATTCTGTCTCTTGTACTTTAAAAATGACTTTTCCGAAGACACTATATATCTTAGGGCATGTGGTGAAAGAGATAAAATTAGGACTGTCAGTGCTCAGGGATTTATATGGTAACTTTCTTTTACCACCAGTGCATTGAATTTTTAATTTGAATTCAGATCTATGGTTGGATCCCCCTAACTACTGGACCAATGTCAAAAGTCTTTTGACGAGGTAAATGACTAGCTACTTCTAAAAACATTATGGTTACATAAAACATTTTACTCCTTAAGTATATAGATAGCAATCTCCCTCCAGAGGAAATCTTGAAGTATTCTTTCCATATTGAAGTTCTTAACATAACTTTTGGACGGTGCATGTTTTTGTTCTAAGTTGAGAGTGTATATGTGAGTGTATGTGTGTGTGTGTGTGCGTGCACACATGCTTGATAATTCTGTTGGTTAATGTGCACAGGAAATTTGTTTCCTTAATCAAAGTCTGGTTAATGGACAGAAGAGACATTACACACAAATCACCAAGTTTTAAAATAGTATAAACCAATAAAATATACTTAACACTAACATCATATGCCACATAATTTAATCTGCAGCTTATTGTGAGGCAGAAATGTCTTCAGAAGTTTGAAGCACACCAGAGTCATCATTATGAAAATAAAAATATGGCCATAATAGAACTGCGAGGAAGTTCTGGGAGAAATGTTTAGTTGGTAGAAGTCTGATTTAAACCAGATTTGAGGAGTCTTTTAGTCTTTCTAATTCAATTGTGTGCTTTTAAGGCATATTTAAAAGTATCAATATTTTTTTGAATGATTTTCAACATTCAAAAATTCACAGAGATCTATGCCATTTTGCTCACGTTCACACTTCTGAAAGTTGAGATCAAACCATTCTAGCACTGTGATAACATCCTCGATGATTTTGCCGACACGCACATGTGTATAGTACTTCTCTTATTATTTGTTGCATCATATTAATGCACCTTGAAGGGAAAGATAAATTTGAGGTGAAGACAAAGTGTTTGCTGTTTCTCCTTTCAAGTTAAGCTTTCTCTTTCTGTCTTCCCTGCTTAATCCATTACAAACATATTGATATCAGCATTGCGAGTGGTGGCACACAGACATTTTATTGAACTTATTTACTGCACAAACGTTTTACTGAAATCTGGGCCAGACACTGTTCTAGCTATGGAGAACTATAGGAATGTATGATTGGGTCCCTCGGTCATTGATGAACTCATGTCTTTGAAGCAGATGCATAGACATAATAACCCTACATCAGGGCTATCACTTAGGGGAGAAATTAATTCGTCTGGGTTGGGAAAGGACAAGGACCAAGAAAGGTCTAATATTTACAATTGTGCTTGGCTAGAAAGGGTGTGCAAAACTCTGAGAGATGAGACGAGGGACATTGCAGGCTGAAAGCACAAAGATGCAACTCTCTGAATGACTTTTACATTCTGAAAAGCTGTCTCCCCACACAGAACCCCAGTGACCGCTCCCTGCTGCTGTTCCCAAAAACCACAGGGGTTCTTGCCAGTTTTACCTCTCGGTCTTCTTCCTAAGCCTGCTGGTGTTGTGCAAAGAGCTATAGATTTTCCCTGGCTTCTACTTCCTTGCTCAGTCTCTGTGTCCATGGAATTGTCTACTTGAGTTCTAAGTGCAGACTTTGTGCCTGGCCCATTATGTGTCTGGCTTCCTTGGTGTCATGCTGTTTGACCAAATGGTCAGTTTGTTCAACTTTCCTGTCAAAACCCCAGTTCCAGAACTCCCAGCCCAGACGTAGCGAATATCTGAAGTAGAGTATTAGATGCAACTTTCAACTATGCTTATCTTGAACTGTGTATCACACCAGTTATGCTTTGGCACGTATGAGACTCATTTTGGAGCCTCAGTGGGAAAACAAGTTAATATTTATATGTAAGAAATATGTTGTTAGTGTCTTTCTTACACCTAGAAATTAATCAAATAAGAGAGTACTGAATTTACTTAAAATAATCATTCGAATTTAGAAAATGCTTTTGCTCTGGCTTACTTGATGATATAATGGTGTCTACTGTAATATTTAACATTATATATTCTTATTAATTCTTATTGCTTCTCTCTACATGAAATGGAATTTGATACATTTCTAAGGCTGTGATCATAAGGCTGTGAAAATCTTCCCACCCCTAAGTGAGCTATGGTTTTTTTTAACACTCATAGGCAACCAAACAGAAAAAGAAAGATAGCTGTGAGTAGTAAAATATAATATCTTCTTTGAAGTTCTCGGAAGATAAGCAACAGACAGCCACAACTATAATTGTAGATTACAGAACCCAAAAATTGCTCTCCTGTCAAGATTTAGCTCAAACACAATCGCCTCTATAAAGCTTTTTTGACCTTCCTCCCTGACTTATGGCAGCACTTGAACAACAATACTCGATTTCCTTTCATTTATGCCTCTGTATTAAGTATCTGCCTCCACCAGAGTACTGGTACTTTATTATTTATCTGTCTTTTTTTTTTTTTTTGAGTTGGAGTCTCACTCCATCACCCAGACTGGAATGCAGTGGCACGCTCCTGGCCACTGCAGCCTCGACCTGCTGGGCTCCGGTGATCCTACCGCCTCAGCCTTCCAAGTAGCCGGAACTATAGGCACGCGCTACCACGCCCGGCTAATTTTTTGATTTATTGTAGAGACGAGGTCTCGCCAAGTTACCCAGGCGGATCTCGAACCCACGGACTCAGACAATCCACTCGTCGCAGCCTCCCAAAGTGCTGGGATTACAGGCTGAGCCACCGAGCCCGGCCTTTATATGTCTTTACCTTTACTATAATAGAATGTACCTGAGAACCTCTTGAGGCAAGAGCTGTCTTAGTCACCTTTGTTCCTCAGTATCTGTTACATACTAAGTGTCTATATATGGTTGATGAATGAATAACTTACTTAAGCTTAATTTAGATGATGTAATTTTACATCACATGTTTTTCACTTCATAACACTCATGATGACTTTCTTATTTTATTAAACATCTTAAGAAGATTTGGTATCTGTTAATGGAGTATAGTTCTATTAAAAGTATAGTTTGGGTATTTAATATTCATTTAATACTGGCTATTTAAGTTGTTTCCCATTTATTATGAAAAAGATGTTGTGAATTATATTCTTGTAGGTATGTAATTTTTGCACATCTCTGAGTTTTTCCTAATGATGAGTTTCTAGAAATGCAGTTGTTTAGTTAAGGGATGAATATTTTAAAGATTTTTTATGAAGATATTCAAATTATTATAGTTTATACACTTCCTGGTAAGAAATGAGGAGCTTATTTTACATGACCAAACTAGATGTAAAAGTTTAACAACCTTTGCTAATATGACACATCTCAAGTCATCTATCTGAATATTATTAATTTTAAAAAGTAATATTTTTAAAACATGACAGGAAAAAATGTCCATATATTTTCATTTTGGTGTTTGTTTAATTTTGGTTGTCTTAGTCTGTTTTGTGCTGCTATAACAGAATACCCCAGACTTGGTAATTTATAAAGAACAGAAATTTATTTCTATAGCTCTGGACGCTGGGAAGTCTAAGATCAAGGTGCCAGCAAGTTCAGTTGCCTGGTGGGGTCTGCATTCTCTGAAGGTGAGGAACTAAAAATGCTGTGTCATCTCATGGTGGAAGGTCAAAGAGCAAGAGAGAGTCACCCATTTGGATCCTTTTTTATAAGGGAGGAGCTTGTTGGTCTAATCACCTCTTAAAGGCACTACCTTTTAATATTGTTACATTGGCAGCACTCGACCTTGGGAAGGGCACACTGAAATTACAGCATGTATATGTAGTACGTGTGTGTGTGTGTGTGTGTGTGTGTGTGTGTGTGTGTGTGGTCTCTTTCTAAACTTCCCTGGAGAGGTTAGCATCCTGGCATAATCAGAACAGCTCAGGCGGGAGAAGGAAGTTTCTGTAAAGCTGTGTATGGACAGGTGGGTGGATGGGTGGGGACTGTGAGAGGCCCTCTGGCATACTTGGTACACAAAATCATGGGATGCATAGAATAGGGGTGTGAGAATGGGTGCTAATATTGCTCTGACAGTGTTTTCTTTATTGGCTAGCATTTATTTTGATATTAATTGATTTAGAAATGTTGGTTTTTCCTCAGATCTGGCAAAATAGGCTTTAAAAATCAGCTTTGCAGGAGGCTAACCTTTTTTGGACCAAAAAAAAAAAAAAAAAGAATCTTGGCTTATGTATTTTAGTTGTAGCAAAATATTCATTGATTTAAAACTCATGTCAGGTGATCTTTTACAGTGTACAAAATTAAGCTTTGAGTGTTATAAATCTTTTCTTGAAAAATAAAAAGCATCCTGTATTAAGTTCAGTCATAAATTAATGCTGCTAATAACTCAAGTCACATCTAAAATGATTTGTCCAAATAAACTTGGGTTTCAATGGGACTAAAAATTGTATTATTTAGCATTATTCTAATCTGGTTTATAGTTATAGAAATCTTTAAAGAAAAAAGTTGATAAAATTAATGGTTTGCTTTATACTTTTACTTAGTCTTATTTTTTTCCATATCATCTACACATGTAAGAAAGCAGGTTGTACTTGATTAATACTATAATTAATATTTATGATTTCTTTTGATACCCAAAATAAATAGTATATTTGGGAATACTTTTGTTTCTCAAACAATTATTTTAGGCTGCTATCTTGACAGTAGCTAACCAACAGTTTGAAATACTGGTACAAATAATTTTTCACCTTGATAATTTGCATACCCCTTCCCTGGAAGGTCTTAGTACCAGATTGACACCGTGTGATCACTGTGGCATCTACCTTTATGGTTGTACTCAGTCTTCACATGCAGTGTAAGTGGACTGAGGAACAGACAGATTCTACACAACTTCCTTTGAAAAATGCAAAAGACACTCCAGGGACTACCGCTTTTGTCAAAACACTTCAGAGAAAAAAAAGCAATTCGTAGCGGTCACTTGGGTTCATATCATAATGTCAGCAAGATATATTAAAGAAATCTAAAGTGAGAGTAAGAGAGAGAGAAACAGAGACAGAGAGACAAGAAAATTGATTCTAGTCTGTCAAATAATCATGCTGCATTCAGTATCTTCTGCAGGTGAGGAATTGTGCCTGAGGTCTGAGGTTGGCAGTAGAGGAAGACCAGACATAGAAGGGTATCTGATGAAGAGGAATGCAGATGGCCTGAGGCACATTAGCAGCAGCGAGGGGAGCCTTGGGGCTGGGGTCTGTGTGCTCCTAGCTGCATGTGGGCATCTCTCTTCCTGCTTTCGCCTTACCACCCAAGCTTGGGAAACTTTCCGGTCTCTCACCCTCAGGTTCTGAACAAGTCCATTTCTCTGAAATTACCATCAATGAGTTGGTCATCCAAGAACTGTTGGGCTTCCAAGAACTGCCTAGCAAAACATGAGTCTGTTTTAATCAAGCCTTATTTTTTCTGTAAGGAGTCCTGCCATACTCCTACCATTTCAATTCTTTAAAAAACTTATATGCCAACAATCATTTTTAAACTCTGAGGACTAAAGTTGAAGTCTCTATTTATAAATCCCGATATGTTTCCCTTTTACCATTTCCTTAGGAAGATGAACTGTATAGTCCATGTTCCAAAAACTCTGAGTTTTGTATGTTGAATGTTTTAATTTCTGGTGGTTTTCTTTTTAAGAAAAGGTTAAATTTGGGTTTAACGTAACTTGTGAAATCAACTTAGGGGGTTATTTCTTATTTAGATATTTTTATTCCTTCTGAAAAAAGAAAATGTACATGTGGAATTTAATTTCCTAATTGAACACAATTAAAAATGGAGGTTATAAAAACATAAAGTAGAGCCGCAGTTCCTAACCTGAACAGCACTGCTGAGCCCTGGGAGAAAGACTTACAAAAATTATTCAGTTAATCAGAGGGCATTCAATAGAGTCTCATTTGTTTACAAAAATTAAATGTGCTTTAGCAGTCCTGGAAAAAATCTGAAAATAAAAGTGTTGTAGGTCAAAAAATGCGACAGTTAGAACTTTTGTTTTTTGAATGAAGGTCAAATAAACACAATCAGTCACTGAACAACTTGCCCTGTTGCACTTGCAAACATTTGAAATCATTCAGTAGGCAAACAGAATTCATATTATCTGTTCCTCAGAATAAATTATCCATTAATTAACAGTCATTTTGAATAGAAGTGTTGTGAGTTTTGATGTTTCAAAATTTTTTTTGAAAAAGTAAATTTTTAAAAATTATTTTTATTTTAATGAAAAATTTTAAATTGCATATTATTTGTCTTAAAGTTGAAATCACTGTTGTTTATTTTACTTGAAAAGTAAATTACTAGCTGACATTTCAAAACCATATACAGTAAGTCCCATACATACAAACAAATTCCTTTCTGAGAGTGCATTTGTAAGTCCACTTTGTTCATAAGTTCAACAATTTTCTCCTAGGTACCCAACTAACACAATCGGCTATATCTTACTGTACATTCATAATACTTTTAACACAAATAATGCATACAAAACAAATAAACACAAAAATAAAACATTTTAAACCTTACAGTAGTACAGGGCAGTATAACAGCTGGTTTACAGTGGCTGGCATTAAGTGAGCAGTCAAGGAGAGTTGCTGACTGGAAGAGAGAGAGGAGGTGGGAGATAGTAGGACTGAAGGCTTATCAGCCATAGGAGATGGAGGGCAAGCTGTGGTTTCACTCAGCCTGATGTTGACAGCACAGGTTCTAGTTCCTTGCTGGATTCAATTCTATCTACCCTTTTGAAAAAACAATTCAGTGATGTCTGTATAGCTGGTTTTTTTTTTTTTTTATAAATACTGTACTTCTGTACCCTGTATAGTACTATACAATAAAGTGCACAAAAGCACAACCACTTGTGGAGGATGCACACTTGTGACAATGTATACCAACTTGTGAACTAACTTACGTGATTGGACATGCAGACACACGTCTGCATTTTTGAAAATTCGCAACTTGAATGTTTGATGTAGGGGACTTACTGTAATGGGCTGTGAATGAATAAAATTATCAATAAATTTTTTCATCTGTACATGATATGAGGAAATTATATTCTCTAGAGACGCTTTAGGGATATGTTGCAGAACGTCCCTAAATAGAACATTACTAAGGAGACCATTAAAAGTCTGTGTAGATTTTTGTTTGTTATGTGTTTTTGCAGGAACAAGAAATAGAATTGTAGCCACAAGTAAAATACCAAGTATATATCTTTTTATTGTGTAAACAAAGGTAATATATTATCACATTATGATGCCTTTCCTGTAGGTGATCACAACAATAAACAAAGCATAATGCTTCAGTTACTATTTTAATAACTATGGAATCAGTCAATGGGATACAGAAAAGAGTTCATCCCCATTTCCTTGAAAACCCTTTTGAAGTGAGAAGAAACAGAAATATTGCAGTGGAAACACGAATGTAGAAGTCTTCAGCAATAAATAAGAGGAGGAAGTCCCGATGTATAAGTCAAAGGTTAGGCGACCCGAGGACGTGAGTGGAAGTTCAGGCCCGTAATATATACGGTGACATCCCCAGACATAGTGACTACAAGACTTACTTGCAGCCTGGACAGGGAGTCAGTACAGGTTTCAGCACTTCACCCAATTCCCAGAAATGTCAGGAAATATGACGGTCCAAGGATGGAGAACCAGGAAAAATATTTATTACCAGTGTGTTTACTGACTCTGTGTAGAGTCACCAATGTGTGTCAATTTTCTGACTGTAGCTTTTCTACCATCCCTCTCAAATGGTCGTAGAACCAAGAGGGGCTCAGCTTGCAGATGGGGACTGAGAGGCCGCAGGTGTGAGACTGAACAGTACCAAACTGCTCATTAAACAAACAATGGAAGTGTTTAACATTCAGTCACAATATTTAAAGCATTAAAAGTGGTATAAGCCTGGTTTACATTTCCTTTGAGGAAGAGAGAAATGTAATGCCTTAATCGTTGGCTAGGAATAGAAAGTCACATGATTTCATGAAATATAATTTATCATCCATAAACATGATTTTAGTCAATTTAATCCATCTAGATTGATTGTAGCACTGTGAACAGCACTTTGTGTCGCATGTTTAAGCACTTTAAGCTACTAAAACTTGAGTTGTGTTGGGCTCGAAAATTAGGTTTTGTTGTTTTTTAAAAAAAATCTATGTATATCAAGAAGTTTGTTGCTTATGTTGTTGTTTCCAGAAAACCAATAATTTTGAAACTCATCAAAATTATAGAAAATGTGGATCATATGTTTTCTGGAAAAAATGAAAGAAATCTGTCATCTTTCTTAATATTTTGTATTAGGTATTTAAATCCAAGAACCCACAGAAAGACAACTCGAATTGTTAATGTAGTACTGGGCCGGAAGATTTCACTTAGAAGGAAGGAATATCCAAACATTTATTTTTAAACTTTCACTTCATCCATTTGGAATAAAAATGAATGATAATTATAAAGAAATCTAATTCTATCTAGTGATAGGAATGTCTTAGTAGGAAAGCAAGAGATAGGTTATAAAAAAATCACTTAATTGAAATGCTCATTTAGATTTCTAAAATAGAAAGTATAAACCAAGATAATTTTAATAACATTCAATGTCTCTAATTTGTCTCTTGTTTTACTTATTCAGTATCAGTGCTATAGAATTTTCTTCACTAGAAGTTAAATAACTTATTTGTTCAAGTCCATATGCTTATGCTAATCATTCTTGCAACTAACAGTGATTTTTTTGTGACTTTTATTGTAAAAGTTGTTCAATTAGACTCTCAACTTTAAGCCAAAATGCATATACTCCATAGAAAAATAGGCAGAAAAGATGCTTTTAAAATTATTTGCTAAGATGTTTAATACTTTCCCTTCATGGAATACTGTTTCCCCAAAATATGAATGTTGTTTTTAATATATCTACATGATGTTATTATAGATTTGCCAAAAAAAATTTAAAGAAGATTATCTGATTTACCAGTTAGACACTGAATTTACAAGTTAATAGCATAAAATACTTGTATTTGTCAGTTCCAATCTCGTGTATTTTTTAAAATGAAAATATCACTCAAATCACTTGAATAATGGTGACACAGGTGTGCTCAAATCGTGAAGATTCATTAAAAAAACATAATTTGGACACATTTTTAAACTCATGTTTATTTCTATAAAAAGTAAAAAAAAAATGACAGGTAAATCTGCAATTGTAGTAAGAAGATAATGCTAATAATTATGATCATTGTAAGAGGATGGTGTTAATAACCATGCTCTCTTTTGCTCATCCCAATAGGGTGAAACAGGTAAGGTGAATCCCATACAAACTTGCAGTTTTAATTGTGCACTAGTTCATATCAGTGCCTCTGCCCTACCTGACCTTTTCTGCCTTCACATTGCTTACAATGTCAATGTTTTAGATTTTTTTAGTTCAAGATGAAAGTCTAGATGACTGAGTTAGATTTTCTCTGGTAAATTATTAAAACTGTTATTCATCTCTTAAGCAATATCATAAATTAAATAAAACTAGATGACTCTATATGAATTAAGTTAAAAGTTAAATCAGATTAAAATAGTTATTTTTCTGGGCCATTCAGAGAAATGATACATGGCTGGAATGATGTTCAATTTTTATTTATAAAGTAATTTAACATTTTAATGAATGTGAAATTTCACAAACATATACTGTTAGAAAATTAAAATTGAGAAACCAAAATGAATAATGTGAAAATTATATTGCTACAAAATATCATGTGATTTAAATGTGTTCTGCATAATTAATGTTAAGTATTATGAAATACAAATCAGATAAACTTAAGAGCAAAATTTTATATTTTTACTAGAGGAAAGAAGGTAAGAAAACAAACGTAAAAGAAAAACATGTCTGGGATATAGATAGATAGGTAGGTAGATCTCTCTATACATATCGATGTCTATATATAGATATCGATATATAGTCAATGAGTTGTTTTGGTTAGTATGAAGTTTCACATTAAGAGAATTCCAAGATTGTCTGGGAAGTCTAATCATAGTTTGTTCCCAATAATATTATCTATTAATGACCCCTTTTAGAGATTTTTTTAGACTTGTAAATCAAATCAAAACTCAAAAACTATTTCCTGCCTCACATTAAAATTGTTATTCACACTTAAATACTTTCTTGAGTGGAAATTCACCAGTGTTATTTTAGTATACATTTTAAGCCATATTACAGATGTTATGACTGTATGCCTACAAAACCTGACATAGTATAGCAAAATATTAACATTAATGGGAAAGTTTGCTAGTTGGCTGGATGTAAGATAAATATACACAAATTAATGCTTGCTATTTATTTTTGAAATAGCTAAGAAAATATAGAAGAGAAGACAAATCTGCCTTTCTCAGCTACAAAAATAACAATAATAAAATATGGAGGGATAATTTGGGAAAGAAAAGAAAGACCTAAAAGAAGAAAAGTTTACTTTATTGAAAACCATAAAGCAAGGACTGCATAAAGTAAATATTAAAATATACTGGAAATTTTAATATTATACAAGTTAGTTCTAAAATTAATATGAAAGGGTAATGCAATTACAATCACAATACCAATGGATTTCTGTAGAGAGCTGCACAAAATTATTTTTAAGTTCATGTGGGAGTAAGAGAAATACCATTTTAAAAAATAAGTGGAAGGATGGGCATTTCTTTTTATTCAAGGAAAGATATGTTGTGAAGTGCATAATGGGCAGGACAATAGTGAGAGTGCCTGTGTCTGCTGCCAGGATGGACATTTCTTACCAGTTATTGAAACTTAGTGAACATTATTTTAGGTAAACAGTAAATTTTGGCACAAGAATAGATATACAGAAATATATATCAGTAAAAAAAGTAGAGTCTAGAATAATACACAACAATACATGGGAACAGTTCACATATGAAACTCACATGTTTTAAAGCCTAGAGCACATGACACAGTCATAAAGGTTAATCGACGCTTGCAATGAGTCTACATCATTCAATCTTTATAGGTATCATTAGTGTTTGTAAAACATTATAACTGATTTAATTTCAAAGTACCCAAAATACTTGTCTTTGTACAGTTCAAGAAAAACAGTTTAGGCCAAATTAGTAGCATTACAATGACAATGATCACAATTTTATTTTTAAAATAATTGAAGGTTCGACCTTATATAAAATTTTGAAGTTGAAGAATTTTTGCTTCGTTTGCTGACTCTTCATTTGGATCATCCTTGATACCATACTTTTGCTCCTCTCTCTTCCCAAATATTATGTTTCTCAGGATCTCTTACACTAGTAGTTCATAGCATACTTGTCCATTGTTTTCAGTTTTTGGTCTCTGTTCCTGTCAGAAAGTAGAAGGGATGAGGAACAGAGAACACTCCAACATATGTGCATTTATTGTAAATTACATGCAGTGATCACTATTTGAATTCTAAGTAAATACTCTACTTTTAGTCATATCTTAGGAAACTTAAACCTATGGACTAACAAAATACATTATAATGAATCTACATAGTGGTAGATTTTAAGGTGTGTTTTCTTCAGGCCATTCCCAGAAAAGTAATTGAAGGCCATCTGTTATTTGTAAAACATCAACTTAATTGAGTGAGTTTCTGTATATAAGATAACATCTTTTTTTTTTTTTTTGAGTTGGAGTTTCACTCTGTAGCCCGGGTGGGAGTGCAGTGGCACACTCACGGCTACCGCAGCCTCGGCCTGCTGGACTCAGGCGATCCTTCCACCTCATCCTTCCAAGTAGTTGGAACTACAGGCGTGTACCACCACGCCCAGCTAATTTTTTATTTATTGTAGAGAAGAGGTCTTGCCACGTTGCTCAGGCAGGTCTTGAACCCCTGGGATCAGGCAATCCTCTTGTCTCTACCTCGCAAAGTGCTGGGATTACAGGCGTGAATCACCGCGCCCAGCTGGATAATTTCTGAAAAATCATAAGTGGTTTGCTGATGCTGGTGAGAGTAGAGCTGAGAGTTATTAGAATATTACTATGACTCTTCAGGTTTTTAATACTATTTTTTGTTTTCTCTCTAAAAAATTCAAAGAATTGCTTGTATGTGTATATGCTCGTGTGTGCATGTATGTATATATGAATATTCAGATGTAAATAGTTGTTAATTTTTTAAAGAATGTTATAATTCTTTAAAATAAAAAGATATCTCCCTAAAGTTTTATAAAATCCATGGTTAGACACCACTGCAGTTAAAAACAAACAAAAACCTCTGCAACATTCTGTTAAGAGATAATCTGTTTAAAGAACAAGTCACCACTAAATTCTCCTCTAACTTCTAGATATAACAGCATTCATCTGTTATGTTATGCGCATTTGAAACTCTTCTAGAGGACAAAAATTCCAAAAGCCAATGATAGTTTTTATGAAGTGTATAATTTATTTCATTGTTCATGATGCTTAGAAAAATGAAATCCTATTTCTATCCCATTTGTGTGTTATTATCCCTAAGTATACCTCAGTTGAAAAAAGTAAACTTCTGGTGCACAATGATCTGACATAAAGAACTTGCTTCTATTTGAAGACAGCAAAGATGGCACCCATCCTTTTGTGTGATAGCAGAGAGGGTGGGAGGGCCTTTGTAAAATGTCTCACTGGCAGAGACTTATGTTTCAAGTGACTTTATGAAGATGAGCTCCTCATTATTGATTCTTGGGTCTTAGGCGATGATATTAAAGCTTACCAGAAAATTAAACAAGCTTAAATACTGGTACAGACCCCTCAGCAGTGCTGTTTTCTGCTTCACGCTGTGGATTAGTAAGAGATTGACCTGAATTAAATCCTGATATCATGTTGCCTGATACAAAAGAGGCAGAGGGGAGAGGAGGAAATAGACGTGTAAAAGAGAAGAGATTTTCACTTTCCTTTATATGTGGTCTGAAAGACATCGCTAATGATCGTTAATTCCTGAGCAGAAGTTTGATGTGGATATGATTCTAGGCCAAGAGGATGCTAATTGAGAATAAGAAATTCTCAATTAAATTTGCAGGGAAACACTGTCAAGCTACTGGATAAGCTCTGAAGTACCGATTATTAATTTTTCAGGTTCTGAGTAAAATCGTATTTTGTATGCAACTCTGTAATATATCCCTTAGTTTTATATTGAAGACAAAAAAAGAATGGCAGGGGATATGCCATAGATTTTGACCTCACAGATTTTCTTTACCTTCTGCCCTCTGTTTATTGATTTTAATGGAAATTAAGTACATTAAAATCCAATTAAGTAAATGAAAAGAGAACTTAAGAAAATCTTCAGTCACTTGAAAATTTCTGTTTCTTCCAGTCTCTTCTGTTTTCTCATTATTTTTGAAAATAAAATCTAAAGCTCATTGTTTTCTGAAGTTTCCAAAATTTTAGGTAATTTTACATTGGATAATCTGATCACTTGATTGAAAATATATCCCATATTTTGTTAGTTTTCATCTATACCTGTTCTTGTTCTTCCCTAAAAATTTGAAAAAGAAGGGAGCAAAACACCCATATTTGTATTTGATATTTTTACTTGAAAAGTATAGTATAGCAATTGCACATGCCTTTTAGTAAAACCTAATTACCTTATTTTATGTCTACATAATATTTCCATTTTAATTCTTGTACTTTTTGACATTTATATATCTCCATTTTTTGATGTTAAAACAATATATCTTCTTTAATTTTTTATATTAGTCTACTTACTAAGTTTAGATTTCTAGAAGTAAAAACAATTCAGTACATTTTGTTAACATGATTTTCAGATTCTTCAGTTTTTGCTTATTTATTTTTTAGTCTAAATGTTTCTGTGAGACATATCCTGACTTCTTCCTCAGAGGCAGAAATGTTTTTAAAATTCCCTCTCTAGTCCTGTATGTCATAGCTTTCTTTGTCATTGCTTTATGGTTTTTCTTCACCTAGGGGCAAAATTATTTTCAGTTTTCCTCATGTGACTGATGGTTTGAGTATCACTAATTTTATGTTTTGTTATTTTGGTGAAGGCGTAGGTATCGATTCTGCCATTGAAACTTTTGTGTCTTGAAATACCTCCTGCCTCCTCCAGGTCTTGTTATCCCTGCTGGTTGTCATCCCACCTCATCTTCTCAGCTTAAATTCTCCCTGAGATTACGCCTTTCTTTGCATAGAGACCATGTAATTCCTATATTCATCTGAAGATACCAAACTTCAAATTTTATGTAACTATTTTCTGTTTCCAAAGATATATTAGTAAACATAGAACAAAATCTTAATTGATTCATAGGTATCTTACTTTGGACACTATGCTATGGCATGTTGCAAAGATTGAAACAACTCCCAGAGCAAATCTCGTCCACCACCTGTTTTTGCAAATAAATTTGTATTGGCACACAGGTACGTCCATTCCTTTCTATTTTTTCTATGGCTGCCTCTGTGCCACGATAGAAAGTTGAATTACAAATAAAGACTATATGGTTCAAAAACATCTAAACTATTTACAGAAAATATTTAAAGACCTATGATACAGTGGACATATATATTTTTTAAATTTATTAGTTTTGCTTTGTTTGCTTTTGGCTGCTTATCCATTTTTTTTTCTGTCTAAGAGATTCAAGTACTTTTTTAAAATTGGAATTACAGCTTCTTCATTTGATTCCATTAGGAGGTATTACATTCACTCCACAGGCTGAACATATGACCATGACTGGACTATTCAAATGTGCTTCTCCTGGAATTTGTATTTGAGTGGATTGCACTGTGTGCTGGAGCTCTGATTAGATTGTCCCCACCGTAAGGCTTGCTGCAAGATATATTGAGGGAGAGCAAAGTTAGTAATAAATTCGGGAAGATAGAACTTGGAGTTAGGAGTCAGATTATTAAGGACTCACATACAATGGAAAGTAGTTTGAAATGGGCAGCCATCAAGGACTTTTGGGCAGGAAAATGACATTCAGATTTATGCTTTTGGCAGGCAGACATACTTCTGACTGTGAAAAAGCTCTTTGTAAAGTTGAAAAGCACTTCCATTACTAGCAGAATGATCAGTTATGACTCAGAATAGTCCCAGCCAGCAAAGGTAAGTAGTAAGGCAATGATGATGAAGAGGTGACAGAGTGATGTTTAAAATGTGAACACATGACAGGTAAGATGAAGAGAGTGGAGTGGAGGGAGAGGAAGAGGAGTTTCCAAAGGTTCTGGTCCAGATGACTGAATTTATTATGTTGGGAAATATACAGAGAATGGCTTTAGTGGAAAATAATGGTTCATGTTTTAGGCATATTAAGTTGAAGGTGTCTGTAACTTCATAGAATTGTGGAATGAATAGATCACAAAAAGTGAGAATAAAATTAGAAAAAAGTCTCTGGGGATTGTACCAAGACATGCCCCAAAGTAAGGGATAACCAAGGAAGAGGAGGGAACGAAAGGAACAGGTTGATGGATCCAGAGAAAAGAAATGGTGCAGTGTGCCATTATGATATATACTCTACTCATTTCATGCAGTCCCCGTGTGACTTTAGAATGTAAAAATTAGTTTTAACTTGTTTATGTGAAAGAAGAAGTAACCAATGGAACCAAAACTTAAAATGGAAAGAACTAGGCTATATAGATTATGCCCTCTTTTAGTCTAAATACATCCTTAAAGAGAAGACCACAGTGAATAACAAGGTTGCTGAAATTTACTAAGGAGTTTTCTCTAGGAAACTTTTCTTCCTTTCAGCAGATAAGGCCTCACTGTGTAATACACTTTACAGAAAACCCTCAACCATGACAATCGACTAAACTTTGGGACACTACAACTTTCCACCAGCCCTCAACAAAGGGCAAAATATCTGATCTTATTGTTTATGCTCCAGAAATTTCTCAGAAAAGAAGATAATGGGGAGGGGAAGATAATATGTTTATCAGTATGAGAGGGAAGCAGTTCAATAAAATTTCCATAACTATCTATAATGGGAGATAAAAAAAATGCCAATTGCCAAGCAAATTGGATGAGGGCTTTTGATAATAATCAGAGAAGGCACTGCAGAGTGAGTTGCTGAAAAATGTAGTCTTTAGGATTTTAGACTGCAATCTCAAACTACATTTATGTATGGACTATTCTGTGTCCTAGCAGGCCAAGTAAGTATATATTATTAAAGTTGTCAATTTCTCCACAGAGTTAAAAGTTTCTATTTTTATAAAATGTACCTTTTATACTGGCTTTTAAAAAGTTATAATAGATAAAATTTTACAAGGCTTGACTTCCAACCATTCTCACTATGTTTTTGATTTTTTACAATGTTCTAAATATGGTTGCAGATCACAGTATTATATAGAGGGATTTCTGCAATGGATTTTGTTCTTTACAAAAATAATGAAGGCAATAAGAGGTGTGTGTGTAGTCAACCATGTGAAAAAACGCTTATTTAAAATTTTGTTTTTATGTTTAAAAATTAAAGAATTATAAAACATCACCTGTTGCCTTTGTAATTATCAGAATTATAGTTGCCTACTAGGCTTTGTATATTTTATATTTATAAACTTGTAATAGTATATACATGTGGAATTTACACATATGTACATATATATGTATAATTGAATCTTAAATTGCTAAATAAAAATCGTTTTGTAAAAACTTTTCTGGACTGATGAATATATCATATATCTACTAGTATTGGTCAGGCTAATATTCTTCAGCAAAAAATTTTACAGTTTTAAAAAACATTTTTCATTTTATTTTATTTTTTATTTTAAAGATGGGGGTACAATTTAGGATTAGATGCACAAGTGGTCATTGTACAGGTAAAGTTTGGGCCTCCCTTTGGTCCCCACTTTGCCTGCTTTGAGATCAGGTACCCTTATTGGTGTTTTGTGCCCCCCTCCTTCCCCTGGCAGTGTCCTGCTACTACCAATCCCTTTCATTTACCATAATGTTTGCTTACCCCAAACAATATGGTAAATGTTCAGGGTCCAATTATGAGTGAGAACATGTGGGACACAGATCTTTGTTTTTATGATAGATCATGGAGTATTATAAACTCTAAATCCATCCAAGTTGCTGTGAAGCCCATATGTTTGTCCTTCTTTATGACTGTGTAATATTCCATCATGTCTATGTACCACATTTTTTTATTCAGTCCAGTTTTGATGGGCAGTGTGGATGGTTCCATGTTTTTGCAATTGTGAATAGTGCCGCATTGTGTGCTAAATACATCATGTGCTAGATACATCAGTGCTAAATACAACATGTATTTACCAGTATTGGTCAGGCTAATAGTCTTCAAAAAATTTTACGATTTTAAGAAACATTTTTAGGTTTTAAAAAACTCATTTTTTAATGTAGTTTTTAAATTGCATCACACAGAAATACTCTTATCTCTCATTAAGAAGGTATTATTATTTTTTTTATAGAGTGATTTGAGTTCTCCAGGGTATATTCTCAGTAGGGGGATTGCGTGGTCATATGGAAGGCTGGTATTTAGAGCTTTTAGGAATCGCCACACTGCTTTCCACAGAGGTTGCACTAGTTTACACTCCCTCCAACAGTGTAGGTGATTTATATTATCTATGAATTTCAACTCATACAGAGATGGCATACACATATTTTTAATAATAGTAAAGTTCTGATAGTTTTGAGAATCAAGAGACTTTCTGTCACAAAGAACCCTTAAGAATTCAAAGTTTTATATATCCTCTCTGAATGTAGATGCAATCACATTTTATTATTTATGAGAAGCCTACAGGAGAGAAATGAGACAATTAATTTCTTAATAAAGTCATTCTGCTTCATTAAATTCCTAATAATTACATTGCTATAAGACTTGAGGGTATATGTCTTTTAAAGCTCATTTATTAATTCAGCAAAAATTTATTGAACATATATTAAATACCAGAAAGCTGCATAATTCTTTTTTCAACATTTGTTGTGGATCTATTATGACCTAATCTTGCCTTTCTTCTTCCTTTTCTCCATCCTATTTACACTTACATTCCTTTCAAAGATTATGTAAATGTGGTATGGATGCATTCTGCAGTAGAAAAAATTATCAGTAAACTCTACAGTTGAGATCAAAGTCCCTTTTTAGGATCCATATCTTCTATACTTTCTGTCACGAATTAATCACTCTTCTTTTTCTAGAACTTGTAAACCAGTAAGAAACATGTGTGTTTGTATAGTGAGTATGGGGTGGTGTGTTTATGTGTGTGAAGAGGATGTCAATATATTATTTTATACTATAGATATTTTTCTATAAGTGATTTTAAGATTTTTATTAAAATATATCCCTTAGAATTACATTTATGTTAACTACTGCACATAGTTCTTCCTTTATTTTTTGTCTGCTGTATTGTAGTCCATAGTATTAGCACAATAGTCTTCTAAAATATCCAAATAAACCACAAGTAACATAGATTCTTCAGTATGATAAACCCTTACGCCTAACTGGGAAGATTCAGAGAGGGTGTTCCTGAAGAAAGGTGAAGTAAAGCGCTGAGAGAGGGTATGTGGTTTAAAAAGCACGTGGAAAGGCACCAAGGAAACTGTCTACTTCCCGAATTTTCTTTGCTTACCCGCTAAGGAAGATGTAGGCAGGTGGTTGGATAAAAGAAAAAAACGGGGAGTAATGAATAGAAAGAGAAAAAGAAAAAAATTGTAAACATGTTCACTTCCCTATTATGTATATGCTTATGTGCTACGTAACATGGTGCTCCAAGGTCCCAAGATATAGATATAGATATTCTATATCTATATAAAAGAGGATTAGAGATATTATAATACTATTTTGGTTCTGACATCACAGAAAGGGCAGACTCCCAGGACGTAGGTTTTTATAACTTAGAGCCCAGCTTCCCCCCTTACCCTAATCAGAATACATTTGCCATTCAACTTTTTTTTTCTGATATTGCCCAAAACCACGGTTAGTATATCGGTGAGTTTTCCCATACAAAAGACACACTGTGCTTAGGAAAGCTTATGGGCTTTTTTTCTAAAAAAAAGTAGATGAATCCTAGATAGATTCTAAATTGGATAAGGTGCAGATATCAATTCATAGTATAGCCCGTTATCTCATTAATTTGGAAATTTATTTAATATTCCCCTAACTTAAATCAGAACTGCTATGACTGCTGGAGAGAAAGAGGAATAAAAAAAATGTTAAGCTAACTTTCTTGCTAAGAATATAAAACCAAAATTATAGAAGCAAGGAAGACAAATTTAAAAGAAAATCAGTAACTTTGCATTGTTTTTTCATCTTTGTTACCTACATGGGAACATTTATAGGTCTTTAAATTAAAATTTTCTTTGGAAAAAAACCCAAGATTCAATAGTACCAAGCAATGTTTTGCAAATCATTACTTAAAGTCTCAGCAAGATGAAACTTTAATTTATTCAGTCCTTCTGACACGGTAATCTGAATAGTATTATCCATAATAATGGGATTTTAGTTTCTTAATTTATCTTCCAAGACTTACTCTATCTTTATTCTGTCTCCAAAGCTTTTACCATGGTGATTATCTACCACAGTCATAAAGCCACTGGGATTCATAAGGAGAGAGATTTCTTCGTGATTTTTGCTGCTTATGTTTTATCAGCCTTTTTGGTGATTTGTATTATAATCACCCTGATACATTTCCCTGAGCCTTTTCCCCCTCTAATTCTGTTTGTCAAAATGTGAATCGTGATGCATGCTTGCAATCTTTTCCCAGGTAGAAAGATCGTTGAAAGTAGAATAGGTAAGAGTGAAAAATGATTCAGTTAGATTTTAGCCATTAGTGCTTTTAAGCTAGCACTGTTTAATTTTAAAAAGAAAGTAGCATGCTATTTTTCAACAGAAGCCTTAGTGAATGCCCATCATCTAACATGTTTTTACTTAATAGCACTATTTTGAGGAAAGAATGCTAACAGGTAGTAACTGATGTGTTACCATAATATAGTAAACTACTTTATAAAATGGATTTATATTCCTGTAAAATTGAAATAAAACTTAAAATGAGTCATTTCACATTTATAACCTCAATATTTTCAAAAAATAATTCTTCATAGCTAGAGTAATATCATAAATAAATATGTATAATGTGGAATTTCCTAAGTCCTGAAATCACTAACATGATTCAATTTTTATTTTGTTTGAACTCTAATTGAATAATATGTGTATGCATATACAAATATATAACTCCTTATAATTATAAACATTTATACAAATATATGTAAGTGGAGAAAACTTTTAAAAAATTATGTGTAGTTTTGCCATAAAAAGATTCAGCTCATGTTATTTTAATCTCACAACTTACATTATCATCACTGCACGTTGTCCCCTAGTTCTATTTTGAAAAGAAAGTATTCATCTATCAACTTCATTCAACTAACCTGTTAACTATATGCCAGAAACAGCACTAAGCACTGGACAAAAGTGAACACGACACACATCGCCTGCCTCTCCAAAGATTCTGGTCACAGAGCGGGCAAGATAGTACTGAACAGATGACATGAATCAGACTGCATTAAGAAAAAACTATCTGAGTTTGAAATGCACACAGACAATTGGAAACTAATAAGTGAAGACAATATACTTGGAAAAGACCATTTTTTTAAAGATTGGAAAATATAATTTATTTAAAAGTAAATTAGAGAGAGAAAGAGAAGATTCATCTCCCCAAGGTGGGGGAGGGAGCCAAAGCCAGGAAGCATGGTGACAGCCATAGCTCAAAGAGCACGTGGTCACACCAGAGTCTAGCAAGACAATGATGAGCAAATACCAATTTCAAAACTAACGAAAAGGTAATGCGTTGATATCTTGTCAGATCAAGTCAATTTGGGAAAAAAATTCATTAGCTAACATCTATTAAACACAATAGATAAATAATTGTACAGTACAGGTAAAGAAAAGAGAGACAACAAAATACGTAATTTAAACAAACGATGATATAGGTGACACCGGGTGTTAGAGAGAAACATAACTCTGGAAGAGAGATGAAACCAGGATAGTCTATGATTATGATGGAATTGACATTTTAAATTGGTGGCCAGGAAAACGTCACTGAAAAGGTGATATTTAAGAAGAGTCCTAAAGGAAAAAAGATGAGAAGCTGTATTTGTTTCTTAGAGAAAAGTACCTGGGCAAAAGAAATACCAGCTTGGTCCAGATATTATGTTTCAGTTATCTAGTCATATAGATTTAGCTTATACTTTATCTGTTTTTTGTGATGGACACCACCTTGCCTTCAACTTTATTGAATGTTTAAATAATATTACTATGAACTTCTCCTTGGATATCTTCTTGTACATTTGTTCAAAGAATTTATTCGATTCAAAATGGCAAGACGACAGGGCATGTACATATCAAATGCAATAAATACTGCCTGATTTTTCATCAAAGGGGGCTTTACCAACCTGCACATGTATGTTTGTTGCAACTCTATTCACAATAGCAAAAACATGAAACCAACCATGTTGCCCATCGAAGCTGGACTGGGTTAAAAAAACGTGGTACATATACACAATGGAATATTACGCAGTTATAAAGAAGGACAAGCATATGGACTTCACAGCAACTTGAATGGATTTAGAGTCGATCATACTCAGTGATCTATCACAGAAACAAAGAACAGAGTGCCACCTGTTCTCACTCATAAGCGGACCATGAACAATTATCATCATCCTATAAGAAAGGGATTGGCAGTAATAGGAAATTGCCAGGGGAGCAGGTGGGATTTACAGTTGAGGGAAACTTCCAGGGGAGGGATGGCACACCTCATCAACAAGGAATGCATAATGAACATTTGTATATCTAACCCTGAATTGTATCCCACATCTTCAAAATAAGGAAAATGGAAAAGAAAACATTTCAATAACAGCTTGGGAAGGAGAGTGCCTTGATATCACACAACTTTCTAGTTTGTGTGTGTGTGTGTGAGTGTATGCGTGTTTTAAATAATAGGTATAAGAAGGCATCTTACTTTAATGTTAACATTATACATTTCTTAAAATTACTAGATATTTGAGGGCTTTTTCTTTTAAATTACTAATTTATATCTGTCTTATTTTTACTATTAGGTTTCTTGTGATAAGAAGTAAAAATTGTTTTGTGTGTTTGTAAGTAGAAGTTTGTAGCAAGATCTCTTATAAATAATTCCAAAGTATTCATTTAATTTTTCATATTTTAAAACACAAACATTTTCAACACTAGTTTCCAAAAGTTTAAAAATGTTACGAATCTCATAAATTTTAATGACTTATTTTGGTCTTCTTTCTTCTTAATATATCAGTTTCTTGGGTGTTCTTGATACTAAATTTTTACAAATTAGATATATTGTAGATATCTTTTTCTAATCTTACATCAGTTCTTTTTCTTATTTTGTGATGTTCTTCATAGAACAAAAAAGATTGATTTTAATATAGCCATACATATCTTTTTAAAAGTTTGTATTTTGATGTTAAAAGTTCTTATTTAAATAATCTCCTGATTCTCAAGGTTTTAAGACATTAATTTATTATAATTTTCTTTAGATTTCTTTTTAAATTATTGCATGATCTATAAATAATAAGCAATTTTCCCTTACAAACCATATATATATATATATATATATATATGTATATATATTTCATTTTCATGTTGCTTTGTTAAATAATGGTCCCAAAATAATGCTGAACAATAATGAAGAAAAAAATATCTTCACATGTCAGTTCTGGCAATTGTCAGCCTTGCAGAGAATCATGCATAACTGATCATTTTATTTATTTCTTTCTTTTACCAAAGTTTAGGAAAAAATATTTATTTTAAATAATTAAAAGTCAAAATAAATACATTGTGTTTAAAATATTTTTTATTTTAATTAATTCTGTTATATCTAGAACGAAATTATGTTTCTCCTTTTAATTTTATTTTATTATAGAAATGCGGGGTACAAGTTAGAGTTAACTGCACAAGTAGGATGCACACAGGTGACGTTTGGGCCTCCAACTAGCCCTCACTTCCCCTGGTTTAGGATCAGGTACCCCTTATGATGCTACAAGGTCTCCCTCCTTTGCTTCCTCCCCTGTGACTGCCTCGCCCTCCCTTATGCTAACAGGACTAGTGTTCAGAGCCCACTTATGAGTAAGAAAATGTGGTATTCACTTATTTGTTACTTTGATAGATCACTCAGTGTGGTGCTCTCCAACTCCATTCAGTTCGCTGCAAAGTCCTTGATCCAAGTTTTAAACCTTCATTTCTTTGCTTAATTTCTGAATGGATTATGTGCTTTACAATTAATTTCCAGCTTGTATTCTGATTAGATAATAATGCCTGCTACATTTTGATGTAATTTGCTGTAATACAGTTCGCTGCATAATACTCCATCATGCTCTTGTACATTTTCTTTATCCAGTTCACTTTTGATGGGTGGTAGTGTTGGTCATCATGTTTTTGTCATTGTGAATAGTTCAGCTATAAACATGTGTGTGAATGTATCTTTTTTGTACAATGATTTTATGTTCCTCCAGGTATATTCCCAGGAGTGATATTGCTGGGTCATACGGAAGGTCAATTTTTAGTTATTTTAGGAATTGTCACACTGCTTTCCAGTGTAGAACTGTTTCCTTTTCTCTGCACCTGTGCCAACAACTGTTGTTTTTTGATTTGATGAGGGCAATTCCTACTGGAGTTAGGTTGTATCTCATTGTGGTTTTGATGTGTATTTCTCTGGTGATTAGTGAGGGTGAGCATTTTTTGTGTATCTTTTGACTGCTTGCATATCTTCTTTTGAGAAGCGTCTATTCATGTCCTTTGCCTATTTTTGATAGGATTGTTTATATTTTTCCTTTCAACTCATTTGAGTACCTTGTAGATCTTGGATATTAGGCCTTTATCAGATACATAATTAGCAAATATGTTTTTCTCATTCTGTGGATTGTCTCCCCACTTTCTTGATGGTTTCTTTTTCTGTGCAAAATCTTTTCAATTTGGTGAGGTCCCATTTGTCTATCTTTTCTATGGCATTTGCTTTTGGGAATTTGATCAAGAATTGGGTGCATAATCCAATGGATATAAGAGCGTTTCCTACATTTTCTTCTAGGATTCTTAGACTTTTCTCATTCTGTGGGTTGTCTCCCCACTCTCTTGATGGTTTCTTTAGATAGACCATTATTTTTGGATAATCATTATTTTGTGAGTCAGATTATGACAATGCAACTTACCAAGTATCCCAAACTTTTCTCAAACCAACATGTAATAGCATATGATAGTACTATGTAATGAGTTCCTTAATATTGCAGATACATTTAAAGTACTTTAATGATATTATCTTATGTAATGTTCACAATAAGACTATGAAATGAGTGTTATTATTTTGTCCTTTTATAGATAAGAAAAATGGGAAAAAATGATAGTCATTAACTTGACAAATAGTCTGACTCATGAGCACAGCTTTTTAATTTCAAAGCCATCATTGTTTCATAAATACAATTTAAGACTAATACACCCAAGTTATTTAAAGTCTTCAAAACATTTCATTTTGAATATATTTATAAATTCTATAATTTTCTGCTAATTCAGAAAATTCTATTCTTACTGTTTATCAATTCATTCACATTCCTTTCCTTTTTTATATATTTATTTTTTATGTTTGATGACTAGTTAATTTATATTATCTTTTTTCAGTAAAATAGGATAAGAATGTTTCTCTGAGCAACACTTCAACTACTAGTCATAGGTTCTGACTACAGAGTTTTCATTTTCATTATCTTATATTTTTTTCTTAGCTTGGTTTCTTTTTGATCCAAGTTTTAAACCTTCATTTCTTTGCTTAATTTCTGAATGGATTATGTGCTTTACAATTAATTTCCAGCTTGTATTCTTATTAGATAATAATGCCTGCTACATTTTGATGTAATTTGCTGTAATACATTTGTGCTTTTGTGTATACTCATGTTGTATTTTTTATTTTAATGTTTCATAATTATTTGTAAATAATGTATATTCACTGTCTTCACAATGTATGTTTTGATATATATAAATTATTGCTGCTTTATTCATTAAATTATTAGGGTCTTTCATATTTTAAAAGAATTTTCTCTACTTAATATTTTCTGATCTGGAAGGAGTATATTATACTCCCCTTTTGCATAATACAATTTTTTTAAAAAATCTACTTTAAATTTTGATGCTAAAATTTATCAGATGTTGTATATATTTGACTGACATTTTCATTGTGTCTTTTGTTGTTACCAAGTGCTCTTTTGTTTGGTTGGCTGGTTTTGTCCTATAATTAACCATTTGACACTAAGATGTTAATTTCTTTTTGCTTGGATTATTTATTTTTCCAGCATGCATTTATTTTTACTTTTATTTATTTTATTTTTAATCCCATTCCAAAAATAATTTTAAGGTAAATTAGCAAACTGATTTTGAAATTCGTTTCCTTGTTTATTGATCGTACCAGGCGTAATTCCCCTCACAGGACTTTTTCACAGGCTTTTCTCTCTCCGTGAACTTTTTTTCCCAGAAATTTTCTTTCCTATCTCCTTCACGTATCTTCCATATCTCCTTCTCAAAGAAAAGTATCTTGACTAACTACCTGTTTAAAAGAGTAACCTTTCTTACTCATCAACACTTCATAGTCTCTTTAACAGTTTTAATTACTTTCTCCCTTAGAATGTATTATTTTCTTACATATTTTAAATACATTATTTTAAATTCATTTTTATTTGTATCCTAAAATACAAGCTTTAAAAGATCAAGGATGTATGCCCATATTTTAGAATAGTGGAAGGTATTTAGGATGTACCAGCAAATATATGTTGAATAATGCATGAGATATATAATAGGTAAAAATGAAACACACTGATAAGGAAAACCTTGGTTATGATGACATAAGCTAAATAAATTAAGTATGATTCAAGAACTGCAATAAGTTGTAATCGCTACAATTATTAACCAAACAGAAATCATCACTTACCTCTGTTGTGTAAAAATAAGATAGCCAGAAGATTGTGCAGGAAACCCAGTTCACATCTTTTTGTTATTAACCTTTATAAGGAATATATTAGAATGCAAGAGAAAGTGATGCTATATTGGGAATATCTTTAAACAGACTTGAATATAAAACCAAAAGGCAGTCACTCATGAATTAATTTTGGTCCTGTAATCATTATTACTTGAAAACCACCTCTCAGTTGATGGTTCAATTATTCCATGTTCTAAGTTTATTGTATTAAGTCAAAGCACCATTTTTAGTATATAATGAGCATATGATCTGATGTTTGAAATCCCACTCAACCTGGAATATCTGCTATATCTGTCAATTTCCTTTATTCACTAGATTTTGAAGAAAATATGCCACTTTCCTATTACTATACATGCCTTGCTAAAAATGTGTTAGCGAATTAGAATATCTAAAATTGATGTATGCCCCGGCATCACAATTTCCTATCTGCAAGTTGCTATAAACCTTTAGTAAATACTGCTGCTGGTCTAGTAGTCTAACTAGGTCACCTCTGAGTATGGCTTGGAATTTTGTAAAATTCCAATGAGTGACCACTTTAAGCAGTCTTCTGATTCCATCATTTCATTAATTTGCTTTATGTAGTTTGTCTGACTTTCAGCTCTAGAAACAATTGTAATCACAACTATACTGATGTGCATTGATAATGAAACATTTAGTATTTTCTGATGAGAAACTGGTGATCAATCTGGCAACAACAGTAAAATCCACTCACAATACCCATGATTGTTGTATATTTTTCCTTCAAATATTTATTTCTTAGCAGATGGGCATAAACGTGATATTTCTAATATAAAATATTTATTCATATTTTCAAATCTTAAAAAAAATGCTGTAAAGAGATTCCTACAAAGCTGTACATGCTAACAATAAGGAAAAAAAAAGTTTGAGACAACATAGAATTGCTTTGTGCTTTGTATTTTCTTATTTTGACAATAATTTTCAGTGTTTAGCTTTGTATGTCTGTCTTGTGCAGTTCTTACTATGACAGTAATCTAGCCTCTCCAAAACCAATGCTTTCTATTTATTTATTTAACAAGAATTTAGTGAACACCTACCATGGTCAAGGCGCCATCCTAAGCACTTGAGATACTTTCATGGACAAAACCAATAGTGAATTACACACGGTTAGTGAACATCTTTCTCAAGAAAGTTAAGTTTTAAAAAGTTTCTCCCCATATCTAAAACTGCAAGAGAAAGTCTCTCCTGGTTTTAGAAAAGCTGGTAAGATTAAATGATGTCCTAATTATTGCAAGATCAGTATGCAGGATCTGAGCTGTGTAACTCTATGAGAAGAGTCATACTATTATAGTACAAGGAGTAGAAGAGTTAGTGATTTATCTTTAACTATTATTTCTGCATTAACACATTGTCTCGTCAATTATTAAAATATCATTCATGACCAGAGCATTGAGTCTGGTCAACAGGAATTCATCTTGAACAGGACAAATGTTTAGACTGCCAAAAATCAACTCTTTAATATGTGATGAGTAGAGCATTTGTAAATGATACGGTTTTGGTCTCAAATGAAATTAACTTCATGAATAATGCATATCAGGCCAAGGATTCTGATACAGCATGCTTTGTAGGAGAAAAGCACAGTATTCTGCAAAAATAAAGATTCCAAAAAAGGAATTTTTTAAAAAATTGACATAATATTGTACATATTTATGAGGATGCAGTGTGATATTTCAATATGCATATACATTTTGTAAAAATAAAATGAGAATATTTAGCATATTCATTAGCTCATACATTTATCATTCTTTGTGGTGAGAACAATCATAAAAATCTCTTCCAGCAATCTCAAAATTGTAGACTTTGAAATATACAATAATGCATTGCCTACAGTACAATAGAGGAATGATCAGAACTTATTCCTCTTATCGAACTGTAAGTTTGTACCCATTGACTCGTCTATCCCTATGCCCCCTCCCCCTTTTCTCTGCTTTTATTGGGTCAACTTCTTTATATTCCACATAAGTGGGATTATGTAGTATTTATCATTCTCTTCCTGGCTTATTTCACTTAACATAATCTCCTCTAGGTTTATCCATGTTGCTACAACTTCAGAATTGTATCTTTTTTATGACTGAATTGCATTCTGTTGTGTTTATGCACCACATTTTCTTTACTAATTCATCTGCTGATGGACACTTAGGTCTAGTAGGTAAGAGTTCCCTTTCTCCACAACCATGCCAGCATTTGTTATTTTTTTTTACATTTTTCTTTGTAAAATAACCATTCTACTTGGGGTGAATTGATCTCTCAGTATGATTTTGATTTGCATTTCCCTGATAATTGGTGATGTTGAACATTTTTTTAGTACTCGATGACTACTTGTATGTTTTTTCTACAAATGCCTATTCAATTCTTTCACTCATTTTTGTAATTGAGTTATTTTTTGCTGTTTTTTTTTCATTTCTGTTATTCTGTTATTGAGTTGTTTGAGTTTCTCATATGTACTGGATATAAACCTCCTGTCAGATGCATATTTTGCTAATATTTTCTCACATTTTGTAGATTGTCTTTTCGATCTTGTTCATTGTTTCTTTTGCTGTGCAAAAGCGTTTTAGTTTGAGGTAATCTCATTTATTTGATTGTTGTTGTTGCTTGTGCTTTCGGGGTCTTCTCTAGACAAAATTTAGTCCATCTCTAGATAATTTTTTCCAAGACCAATGCCATGAAACATTTTTTATGATTTCTTCTTCTAGGAGTTTTATCATTTAAGGCTTTATATTTAAGACTTTAATCCATTTTGATTGGATTTTTGTATATGGTGAGAGATAAGAATCTAGATTCATTCTTTAGCATGTGGATATATTGTTTTCCCAGCAACATTTTTTGAAAAGACTGTTCTTTCTCCATTATGTGTTCTTGATATCTTTGTAAAAAACGATTTGACTCTATTTATGTATACTAGTTTTCGTGTTCTCCATTTTATTCCATTGGGCTATGTGTATGTCAGTACTTTTATAGCAGTACCATACTGTTCGATTGCTATAACTCTGTGGTATATTTTTTATTTTTTATTTTTATTTTTTTTTTTTTTTGAGTTGGAGTCTCACTCTGTCGCCCAGACTGGAGTGCAGTGGCCGCTTCCGGCCACTGCAGCCTCGACCTGCTAGGCTCCGGTGATCCTTCCGCCTCAGCCTTCCAGTAGCTGGAACTACAGGCGCGCGCT
>CAUYQG010157443.1:0-16582 GCA_963574415.1 Tarsius wallacei | reverse complement strand
GAGCCCACAAGTATTAGGGAAGAGGGACTGATTAATAGTCAAAAACTTCCTTCTCTCAAAATTGACCACAGGTTTTAGCTATTTGGAAGTCATTTGGGTCCTTGATGAGGTGGAGTCATGGTAGTAAGAGCCTAATTGGAGAGCGTGGAAGATAGAATGGAAAGAGAGGAATTGCAGAGAGAGATTATGCACAACTTTCTCGGGGTATGCCGACTTAGATATAGAGATAACTTGTTCTGCATTAAAAGGGAGAAAGCAAATTCAAGGCTTGGGAGGAAGGTTTTGGAATGGAAAAGACGTGGGCTAGTGTGCCTGGCTCTGAGAGAGGGAATGATGAAAAATTCTCAATGGTCAGGAGGATATCTACAGGGACTTATGATGTGCAGAATAAGGACTTAGAAAGTGTGTTATGCATTATGCCATGCAAATCTTCTTTTCTAGGAAACATTTAAAAATGTATATTGATTATTAACATATTTGCTGCAAATAAATTCTTTCTTGGGGAAGTTAACAAGGTGCTGAGTCTATGTGCCAGTGTATGTTCCACCAAAACAGAGATAGTCCATGTGGATGTATGGGTTATAATTTAATTGAAACTCTTTTGTGTCTTCTGAAATATATTCTAGGTGAAGAAATTGTGTGCACAGGAGGAGCCAAAGATGAACATATTGGACCACCCTCTCTCATGGAATTTATAGCCAAAAGAGATACAAATATAAATACACATCTATAATATATGAAAGAAATGCTTCATGTTAAAAACTAGTACTAGTACTAATAAAGTACTGTGGATATTCTTTAGTGAAAGAGCTTACTTAAAATTAGGGAATCAAAGACAAGTGAGCGTTTCAACAGGACTTTGAAGGATAAGCAAGCTTGCATGACATAAGTAGCATTTGGGAGGAAGGACACCAGAGTGTAGGCAGGGAGACGTGAAAGCACAGACCATGAGTGGAGAAGATTGAGGAGATTAGCAGGAATCTAAGGGAATAATGAATGAACAATAGAAAATAACATAACTTGAAGGTGCTGGATAAGTGGCATGAACAGAGAGGAGGGGAAGGTGCTGTAAGGATGGAAACAGCCAAGAAAAACAGTGAATTATGTTTTGTTCAGGACTTTTTGTAGGGCTCCTTGCACATATATAGCTTTCAATTGGTGTGTCAGTCATCAGGCCAGCATATCAGGGTATGATTGGCTTTCTTCCCATTGAACCAGGGTCACATGTTGTTGCACTGGGGACAACAAAAGGCAGTTTCTCAGCTGGAAAAAGTGCTGTAATTGAGCTATTAACATGGTACAATGATGGAACAAAGAAAGTATTGATTATCCAAGTCCTCATGGCATATAAATATACATAGAAAAAGCCTGGAAGCAAAAATTTGAGATTTGTTATCTTTGCTTCTAATCATTCTTAGTGCCATGGGAGGAGCCACACATACACAAGGGAAAGGATGTGAAGTTGGCTGAAGCACAGATGTTGATATATGTTTAGTGTTTCCCACAGTGTTGAAATCATTTTTCCATAAAATATTAAATTTGATGTGTTTTCCACAGGTATAAAATCTGAGCGGTGCTCTAGGGGGAAAAATGTTCTGTGATCATATAAGTTTCATCAATGTTGCATATCATGTCCCCCTTGAAAATTCACCATTTTCATAAAAGAAAATCGCTGAGAAGCCTTGCATGAAATAAAAAGGTTTAATTTTGTCTAACTACATAAATGCTTTTTAAACAAATTTGACCACAAACCTATTTTTACCTAATACGTTAACATTTTTACAACATAAGCATTCCAAGGAACCCACTTTGGATCATGCTGATGGCATTAGTAGAAACACTGAGTGAAAGACTGCAGAAGTCATATGAATACAAGGAGAGATTAAAAAACAAAACAAAACAAAACAAAACAGAATTATCATTTGGAGGAGGGCCTTTGTTAGTACAGGCTTCTCCTGCTGGGCAAATTTTCTAGGAACCCATTGGCATCTGTGTACCAGCTAGTGCTGTTAAAAGGCTGCATTCGACTTCAGTGAATTTTTTTGTTGTTCTTGAGATTCTTTCAGTGCGTTTGCCCATTTCATGATGGGTGATTTATGAGTGCACCTGCCCATACCACACTTAGTGTTCAGCATTTTTTGATCCAAAATGACATGACCTCCTGTGCCCCACCCTCCCCATTTACCCGATCTCACCCTGAGTGACTTTTAAAAATTTCTCTTGTTGAAAAGAGTCCTCAAAGAGAAACGTTTTGCCATTGTTGAGGAGGTAAAACAAAAAATGGCAGAAGCACTAACAGGTATCAAAATCAACAAGTTCAAAAACTGTTTTGAGCAGTGGAAAAAATGTCTCTATGGGTGTATTGTATCAAATGGAGAGTACTTTGAAGGTGACTCTTAAAGGTTAAACATGTAAAAATGAATACGCAATTTTTAATAAACAAACTCCTTTTTTGGGAGTCCCCCCACCTTATATTGTGGAAAGGACTTTCCAGTTGTAATTGTATGGTAATGGATTTTCCTGGCTCATGAAAGAAGTTAGCCAGCCAGCAATTCTCCAACAAATGTGGACTACACACGTAGCACCTAAGTTAGTACAGTGAATATGGTTGTGAACTCAGAAAACACAATCCATTCAAAGTTTTTTCTTTTGTAGTTAAAGCATATTGATGATAAGATGAGAGCACTGATAACAATGCAAGGTTTAACAGTTGCGTTATTGGTTTGTTCCTGGTTTAGAAGCTGAGTGTTAAAGACCTTTGTTGCTCAAAGGGCCTTTTCAATTTATATTTCATTAGCTGGAATTAGGAATTGGCTTCATCTTTCCAACCCTACAAATCCTGGAATTCCTGGACTTCTTATATTCCCTTTAAGTGCTGCTTGATTTTTTTTCTTCTGAACTCATTACTTTCCTCTCAAGTGAGCAATTTGTAATACTCACCTTTTTGTATCTTATAGTCAGATGGAAGAAATGGCACATGCAACTCATTCTTACTAATATCCTGTTTTTCTAGTTCTTTGCTTAATGCCACGTTTATTACATAAAATACTTCAAAATTATCATCGGTGGCAATTTTACAAATGTTTCCACATTTTCATACCGTGCATAACCATCTTTTGAGTCTCTGATAGTAGTTTCCCTGACTCCATTACAACATATTTATAGATTTATTATGGAAACATCTCATTTCTGAATACCAATTTCGGTATCAGTCATTTTGAACTAAGTCATGTCACAGTAACGAAAGTCCCCTCAAATCTGAATGGTTTATCAAACCAGATTCCGTCTGGCTCACACTGATGCCCATGACAAGTCTGCAGCTTTGCTCCATGTCTTTATTCCAGAACCCAGGCTGAAAGACCAGCTGCTATCTTGGACTTGCTGATCACATGGAAGAGGGTAATGGACAGAGCAGAACCACACTTGTAAAGCCCCCGATCTGTACTTCTGATCACTTTTCCTTTACTGAAGTAAGTCACATTGCCAACCAAACTTTTATGTAGCAGTGTATATAAGCTTCCTGCAGAGAAGTACCATAAGAGGTGGAGTCATGAGCAGAAGCAGCACATACGTGTGAACAAATATGTAATCTACCATGCCTGAGGTAACAGGCACACAAGACAAAAAAAAAAAAAAAAAAAAATTAGGCTTTGAAACTTGAAAAAACGTTCCAAGTCATTTAATCCAATCCTTCTTTTTTATAGATGAGGAAACTGAAATTCAGAAGTAATTAGTAACATATCCAAGTTCAAAGAGATTACTGGTTTCAAAATTAGAGTTGTTTTTTAAATTTTTTTCACCTACAGCTTTATAAAGCATAATAGATGTATAAATTTAAATTTCTGCATAAATTTAAATTTCATAAGTTATGACTTACACATAAACTGTGAAATCATTATCACAATCAAGTAATGACCATATTATCAAACCCAACAGTTTCTCGTGTCCCTAGTAATTCATGCCTTCCTCTCCCCACCCCTCCACAGGCAGTGACTGATCTGTTTTCTGTCACCATAGTTTGCATTTTCAGAAATTTTATATAAATGTAAGCATACATTATATATATTTTTTCTAGTCCAGTTTCTTTCAACCAGTATAATTATTTGAGATTCATTTATATTGTTGTTTGTATCAATAGTCTGATCCTTTGCGCTATAATCTTTCATTAAATGGCTATGCCATACTTCTTTTTAATCCATCCACCTGCTGAGGGTTGTTTCCAATTTTTGACTATTAACAGTAAAAAAAAAAAAAAAGTGCACAAGTCTTTATATGAACATATGCTTTTTCTTTTTTTTCTTTTTCTTTTCTTTTTTTTTTTTTTTTAAGTTGGAATCTCACTCTGTCGCCCAGGTTGGTGTGCAGTAGCACACTCACCGTCACCGCAGCCTCAACTTGATGGGCTCAGGCAATCCTTTTGCCTCAGCCTTCCAAGTAGCTGGAACTACAGGCGTGTGCCACCATGTCCAGTTAATTTTTCTTGATTTATTGTAGAGACAAGGTTTCACCAAGTGGCCCATGCTGGTCTGGCTCAGGCAATTTTCTTGCCTCTGCCTCCCATAGTGCTGGTATTACAGGTGTGAATCACCACACCTGGCTCTTTTTATTTCTTTTGAGTGTATATCTAGAAATAGAATGGCTAGAACATATATTACGCATATTTAACATTTTAGGAAACTGTCAAACAATTTTCTAAAGTGATTTAATCATTTTATATTTCCATCAATAGTATGTGAGAGTTCCAGTTACTCCATCTTCCTACCAACACTTAGTATGATCAGTCTTTTAAATGTTTGCCTTTCTTGTGGGGGTATTCTAGTATCTTACTATCATTTTAACTTGCATTTTCCTAATGACTTTTATGTGCTTTATGGCCATCCATATATCTTTGCTGGAGGAATGTTTAATATTTTATCATTGAGTGGTAAAAGTTTATTACATGTCCTAGATACAAGTCCTTTGTTGGATATATGTCATGAAAATATTTCTCGCTTTTAATTTTTATTTTTGAAAAGCAGAAGTTTATAAATTTTGGTGAAGTTAGACTTATTCATTTTTTCTTTTATAACTTGTGATTTTTGTGCCCTATTTAGGGATTCTTTGCAAAAGGAAAATCCTCATATATTCTTTTCTCATATAATTTTATCTTTTAAGTCAATTACTTATTTCTAGTTAATTTTTGTATATGGTATGAAATAAGTGTCAAGGGTTTTTTGTGTTTATTTCTATTAGCATTTGTTTAAAATATTAACCTCTTCTCATTTAATTTTTTTGGCATCTTTGTCCAAGCTCAATTGACTATATATATAGGGGTCTATTTCAATTCTGCTTTATTGATCTGTCTACCTTTAAGTCAATACTACATTGTCTTATTGCTGTAGCTTTACAATATAATAAATCTTGAAATTAGATAGTCTAACTCTTCAATTTAGTTTTTTCCAAAGACATTTTGGCTATTCTAGGTCTTTTTTAATATAAGTTTTAAAATTAATTTCTATTAAAAATCCTGCTAGACTCATGTTTTATTGCATCTACTTTAGCATATGAATTATAGTTATAACAACAACTTTAATGTCTTTATCTATTAACTATATTATCTATGTACTTTCTATAATTATTTCCTTTGTTATAATTTTTGTTTCTATAATTATTTCTTGTGTTTTCCTGCTTATTTACATACCTAATAATTTTTTAATTGAAATGAAGATACTGTAAATTTTATCTTGTTGGGTGCTGAATATTTTGGCATACATATATATAAATATTCTTGATCTTTGTTCTGGGATACAGTTAAGCCTTGTTTGGTAAGATCAGAGCAGCCTTTAATATAGGGCTTTTCCCCAACTATTGAGGCAATACCCTACTGAGTGCTCTACCCAATTCCCTGTGTATTTATTATTAAGGTTTTTCTTTTCACTGCAGTTAATGAGAATAGAAACTACTTCAATCTTTCTGACAACTCTAGAGATTGTTCCACCTGCTCCTTTTAGATAGATTTTTTTTTTGTAACTTAATTTCAGATACACATTGTTACCAATACTCAGACCTGAGATAAACTCTGCAAATTTTTTAATCAATTAATTCTCTCTCTCTCTCTCTCCCCCTCCCTCCTTCCCCCCGCCCCCCATTCCTGCACCTTTCTCCTCTCTGATACTCTTGCCCTTCCTGAATTCTCAACACAATCTCTTTAAGTTAGGGAAACTCCAGACTCTGGTAGGTTCCCCTTTCTTGCAATGACTGCAGTCTGGAACCTCTCCACAATGTGGGGAAGAGTACGTTGGGAAATAGTAAGTTCACTTTGTATGTTTCCTTTCTCCCAAGATCACTGTCCTGAACTGTCTATTGTCTGATGTCTGAAAAATATTAAATTCATATATATATATATATGAAGTTAGTTATTTCAGGCAGTTAATATGGTCCTTGTTGGACCCAATTTGTTTTTACCCTCATGACTAAAAACAGAAGTTGGATTTTTAAATTTAATTATTTTTTCCATTTCAGTAAGGTAGATATAATTTACCCAAGCTATAAAGTTTTTAACAGATGGCTGTTGTCAGAAACTTGCACATACCTGATTTGCAAAATTGGACAAGACCATCATGGGCTGTTGGATAGAGATGAACTGTTGGAATTGATTGAAACTGTTAGTGCAGATTAATAATGAGAACAGCAATGATCAGAATAAAATGAAATTGGTGCTAATTAGAATTCCTATATTATTTTTTTAAAGTTAAAAACAGCCTTATGAGTTGTTCTGTCAATGTAGTTGCAAATAATTGTGTCAGTGAGGGTGATGTTAAATGAAATAGCAAAGTAAAAAACCTCTTCATCCTGATTTTCTAGAACAAAAGTCTTAGAATAATTGCCTGCTGAAAACAATGTAAGATACTTTCTTAATTTTTCACAACTCTAAGAATTTATAAAGCTTTAATACAGAAATAATGAATTTTCAAGTTTAGAAGTCAGAAACTATCCTGTGGGTCAAATTGTTGGTCGTTGAAGTGGATTAATTGTCATAATAGCCCCAATTTGCTCATGTGTTCCCTTTCTCATGCCTTTCACTAGTGCCTTCTCACACTAACTCTGGTCTTGGCCTTGTGCTTAATTGGGCCAATGGTATGTCTGAAAATGTGATGTGAGACCTGAAAATCACTCACATGTTGGGTATTGCTTTTGTTCTTCTCTTGAAACCATACTGCCACTCTATGTATAAACCTGGGCTAGACTATCAGGTATTGATAGACCCTGTTAAAAAGAAATTAAGGACTCCAGCTGACCAAGCAACAGAATCTGGCTGAGTCCTGGCTGAGATCTGCCCTCCAGGCTCAGATCAGCTAAGCCAGCCCAAACTGCATATTGACAAAATTGTGAGCTAATATTTAATTGTCACTTAAACCACTAAATTATGAGTGGTTTGTTATGCGGTAAAACTAATGAATATACTTTTCTAGTTGGTGTGACTTCAGGTGAGATTCCCCAACTTCCTGTCTTTAACAGAAGTAATACTGGAATTAGTGGGGTGCCCCTGGTTGAATTTCAGCATTTATTCTAGTAAAAGGCTGTTGAATGAGTGTGATATCCTATGTTTTGGTGCCTCCTCTAAAAAAATGAGAAAACAGGCTTGGAAATTATGTTTGTAAATTTATTGTATTTCAGTGTTCATTTTAATATGTTCTTGGGAGATGGTAGCCCATTCAGCTCTTGTCATTAGTGATCAACACATTCTTTCAATATTTCTCAAAATTATTTCTGCATAAAAGTGATTTTCTACAGAATGTAAACAATCATGCGTAAATTTTAAGTGTCCTAAAAGTCTGCTATTTCTCCTACATATTTATCTTAATACATGGCAGAAACATCTATGCATTCCATTTATGAAAGCCAGAAATTTCAAGGCTTTCTTCCTTCTCATATCCCTTCTTATCATTCCTATTCAGTCATCAAATCCTATTGCTTTGCTTTAAAAATTCTCATCATATCTAATTATTCCACACTGAAGCCAGTTACAAACTTAAATCTGGTTTTGCTGTTTTCCCACTGCTAAACTCTTTGTGGCTTCCAGGATAAAATCTAGTTAGTCATGATTGTAAACATTAATTTATTATTTCCATGGCATCCATTTTTAATTTTTGCCTTTTGAGTAGTTCCTTGGATTTTCCTGTCATGAGATATGCCAACCTTATGCTTGGTTCTGAGAATGAGTTTTGATTGGTTTAAGTAATAAGCTTGTTCACAAATTCCTGCCACATTGATTGGCTTAGGAATGGGCATCTGTGCCAATTTAAGACATGACCAAAAGGGCTCAATTCTGTGACTTCAGTTGAGTTTTTAGAGAAGTGAATTTTCTCTTTTCCTCCACTAGGCATAACCAGTAAGCATGTAACCATAAAGCAAGGCTGTTGAAAGAAGGCAATCTGTGGAAACAGAGTTCAGAAAAGAGAAAGGGCAATTGGCTGTGGTCACATTGTTTGAACTCCAAATGAAACCTCATCTTACCCTGGATTATTCCTCAGGTAAATCACTGTTTCCCTCTTTTTGTCTATCCCTCTATTTCTTCCTCTCTTCCCTCCTTTCTTGCTTTCTTTTTTCCTTTCTTTCCTTCTTTCTTTTTTCATTCATTTCTTCTTACCCCCCCCTTCTTTTCTGTCTACCTTTTCTCCTACTTTTTATTTTTTTATTAGGTATTTTTGAAACAAAGCATCCTAAATAATTAATTTTTCTCATGGCTTAACCAAGAAATTTTTCCATGTTTTGGTAACATCTGTTTGTTCATTTCTCTCATCAATCCACAGTAAACAATGTCATAAATGATAATTTAATCACATTAGTGCATCTGGTATCAGTGCTATGAAGGAAATGTGCTAGATTCTAGGAAACTCTGTAGTGGAGAAAAGTGAATGCTGCTTGGGTATCAAGGGAAACTTTTCTAAGGACGAGCCACTTTAGTTTAAAACTGAAGTACTAAAACTAACTCCTGTTAGTTTTACTGAAGGCAGGACTTGCACTGTATCTCCCAGGTGTAGAAATCAAGAGAAATAGTTTAGTTAGTGTGTATACTGAGTGGGCAGGGTGGGGCAGATCATGTCAGGGAACATTCTTACAAAGGGACATGCTATTCAGACATCTGGAGATTCCTTTCTGAGTGACGTTTTTTCTCTCTGCTCATCACTCTTTTGAAACATCTTTAAGAAAGCATCTCTTCTTTTCCCATTTTCTTTTTAAATTTCAGCTGCTATATGGGGTTGCTGGAACAAACATAACCAATCTTTGGTTGCAAGTTGAAGGCAGTGTGCTATTTCTCTTCTCCAGTAGATTCTTTTTAGCATTATAATTTCTCCTTTATTGGAGAGAATTCTTCTCTGGCACATAAAACTGACAGTATCTACCTCCTTAAAACACATTGATGTGCAGTCTGGTTCTATCATAAAAAAATCATCTGTCAGTTACTTCCAAAAATGGAGGTTACCCTTCTCTCAACTGTGGCAGGGAGCTGAGACAAAACATTACAGACTAACCACCATAACAAAGAATGCTGCGTTAAAAATAGAAATTTCAACAAACTGCACCACTTTTAGCAAGTAGCAGTTAGTATCATCTAACACTGAATACAAATATGACTTCACTCAGCGAGACCTTCTGAATGTGTCAGATTTGGAGGGCTTCTGTGTAAATTACATTCTAAATTTAAATGTTCTGGAAGCTTAGATTGTACTGTTCTGGGTGATTTTCCTCAGGAATAACCACATCTGTGTGGATGGCTTCCACTCTGCCAAATGGGACCAAAAGATTTCACATTCAAATCCATTTGGGTAGTGGCTTTTTATTTTAGAATCATTTTCGCTTTCAAAGTACTTTTGTGGTTTCTTTCCAGTCATTGAATAAAATAACTCTAAAAGACAGGAAGATGCATTGGCTACTCTGATTCCTGTTAGTATTGAAGAAAAAAGTGTTGAACTTTCTGAATTTTATAAGAAGTTTATTTTATTCCTATTTTGAGTCTCTGAAAATTTGTACTCAACTGACCTTAATATTTATATATATTTTTTCTAGGTATACATAGTCTTCTTAGTGACATTTAAGGTAGCCAATAGGAGTTATTTGTACAGTGAAATGCATGCAAGAATTGGTAATGGATATGACGTTTTCCTAGAACCGCTAAGAATGAGAAGGACTGTCTTTGTGTTTCATTTGCACATAAGAAGAGATGTATCAATCTGATGGAAAATGCTTGGGCAAACATAATCGTGAGTGATTAATGATAGTGCACTAGACAAATAAGAAATGGTTTTTACTCTTAACTCTATTCTTAGTTTGGGTATTACTAATTGGGATAAGTAAGAAATATTTTTTTCCTCACTTTAGTTCTTTGAGTAGACATTGCAAAGCTACTTTACTCCATGATTGTTTAAAATAGATTAAGGGTTTGGAAAAATGAGATGGTTCAAGGGACTTTCAAATTCCATGGAGAATGTTTTGAAATCCCTCCTCAGGTGCATGGGAGGAGTTCCTCTTTCTCATCTGTTAAATTTAAGACATGTTTTAAATCTTCTATTGGGCTAAACCATTCAGTAGTATCTAGTTTGGCGGGAATGACAGAGAGCTAATACGTTTAGGTTAGAATGAAAAGGCAATATGCAAAGCAAAATTCAGAAGGGACTACTTGTGATTCTAGAAAACTCAATTTCTATTGTGAAATTCTTATTGCTTTGGTAAAAATGTCATGTTTTATGGCAGAACAGGGCTTTGACTGTTGAAGTCAATAAAAGGGGGAAATGTGAGCTACTGTTACTGGTAGGCTTTGTTGAGTGAAACCAGCAGTGCCTCATGGCTGCTTGTCTATTGATAGAGTCAGGCCAGTTAATTTACACTCATTGTGAGATGATTGCAAAACACTTTGCATGAACAAATAAGTACACTAATAGATGAATTAAAAAATGAAAAGCAAAAATATAAATCAAATTAGTGAAAAGTGAATTATAGATTTCAGTATGATTGTTTGTTATAGAAGCATGGAAGGTGTTAATAGAATTTTCTATCAGCCAAAGACTTTTTATATCTGCTAATAAATAAATTAGAAAAATCTACATTTAGTATACATTTCACACTTAAAGTTTGGTATTTAAAGTGAAACTATTGAAATACTTAAAAAGAGGTTTTTTCTTCAGAAGGCCAAAATGTTGCAATCTACTTAGCTTATAAACATATTTATCCCTCTCAATAGTATAAAGCTTTGCCTTGTTGGAATTGTTACAAGTCACATAGATGATTTTTAAGTTTTTGAAAACTATGATCTTAAAAGAATTAGAAAGAATTGTGAAGTAGGCAGGGCAGGGATGATGAATCTTTTTAAACAGGTTAAAAGACACTTGGAAATGTAAAGACATTTCCTAGGACTACTGATTCTCAACCTTCGAGTACAAGCAGAAAGAATGCTTATTGTTATTTCCATTCTAATATAATTGTCTTTATTTTTTTCTGTTAACAGCACCATTCTTTCTGGGGAAAACTACCTCTCAAATCCTTCCATGTGGTTCCCTGATAGATTCTAAGCCCTTTCCATCCTCTTCAAATTAACAGGTGCACCATTTGCAGTATTTCACAGCCCAGTGTCAGGTCCAAGGGTGGGTATGCATCAGAGTCCTTCCCCTGAATATTTCAGTCTTGGGTGTTGGTTGTGGTGGCGCTGTGCCCTTTCCACTCCAGTGGTAAAGGTGGGAAACTGGGGAGAGTGCTACTGTGCAAGAGGAAAGGTACAAGATTTTAACATACTATTTTTCCTAGTGTTGTTTTCTGCCCTCTTTCTTGACTTGAGTTTTTGTTCTGTTCTTGTTTTAATTTTGTGACCACCACTTGTTGTCTTTAGATAAATTCATTTTCTTTCCCAGTGGCATAGTAATTAGACTCTTGTCCGTGTCAAGCTATCACTTACACTCTCTGTGGATTTGGACAAGTGTCTTGAGTTCTCTGAGCTACACTCTCTTCTCTGTTGAAAAGGGATGATCAGAGTATTTATCTCATGTGTGAGAAATACTTAGCTAAATGCCTGGGACATAGTAAGTGCTCAGTAAATGTTAGTTGTTGCTCTTATCGGTATGGCTTAAGCTAGCCTCTGTTGGTTTGTCTCTTACATCTAAAAGAGTGTTTAATCACTTAGTTTAGTTAGATATTTGCTAACCCTATTGTCTTCCATACAAATGTTAGATTTATAGGATCTCATTAATTAAATATTCTTGTACTGGACTTAATGTTGTGAAAACTAACTTCCAATATTTCCAAAATGGAAATTTTATATATGAGTAATGAATGGCTGTCCCATGACTTCAAGTCAAATCCTGGCATTTAGAAAAAAGCATAAAGTGTTTTTATTTACTAACCTGTGATCTAATCAGGGTATTAGAATTTAAGGCAACATAAGCAGTATGCACAATTTATTTCATAGGCAGAATGGGCATTTAGCACCTAGTCGGAGCTTCCCTTTTACAAAATCTTTAGATGATATATCACAAAGGGATTTTATCACACTCAATAGATGCTGTCTTTATGGCAGACATCGTGTTTATATGAATTTTCCCTTTAGGTCCACAGACACATGACTTGCATATCACCAAAAGAGGAGAAAACGGAAATGATGGGAGCATAAAACATTGAGCAGAGTTGCAGAGAACGAGACTTCTCTTTGACACATATTGTACAACATTTCCAAAGTGCTGGGAATACTTTTGGTCTATTTAAAACTCTGTAATTCTTTTCTATTTTTCTTTATCACTGACAGTACACTACTGGGCTGACAGTACTCTGCACACCTATAGTCTCAATTACAGGTCTAATATGTCTGCATCAGTCTTACACCATTCATGTTTTCTTGCTGGCTTGAAAAATCTTTTAAAAATATTAAAATACGACACTTTAAGTCCTTTTCTGGTTCCTGGAGGTAGTGATTTCATATACTGAAATTTATCAAGGCAAAACACTTTCCTACTTTACATCAATATCACCCTCTCCCATCTTTCTCTACTTTTAAATTTGGAATATAGATTAAAGGTGAGTCTGACCAAATTTGGACCAAGTTCACAAGGAAAAATTATGCTGAAGTTTGGTTAAGCAGGTATCCTATTTTTTTAAAATTAAGGATTCATACACATTGACATATAGAGACCTAGAAAAAACAAGTTAATGATGAAAAAAGGATAAATTAATCTAACATGTTATTAATGCACTATTGGCCCTCCTTGAGAAGATGAGAAAGAATAAGAGTTGTGAGTGTTGGTATGTGTATGTGTAAGGGTGAATATATCTGAAAAATCATGTGTGATGGGAAAGGAAGGAAGACAATATAATTTATTTTGAAGTAGTTTTATTTTTTTCCCCTAAGAAATTTTTCAATTCATTGGATCTCACTTAACGGAATATTCTTGTATATCTCTTAATGTTGTAGAAATTAACTTTCAAAATTTCTCAGATGGGAATTTCACCCAGGAACAATGAATGTTTTTTCTTCTGGATCGACTAACTTTAACAAACTGTTAGAAGGGTTTGCAATGTAATCTACTTAGGATAGTTGACTTACTAAATTATATATTCAAGAGGTAAGCATTTGCCTCCAGAAATTATCAGTGTATCTGAAATTGTAAAAGTCTATTATGTTGAAGCAAATTTAAAGTATTTTGTTGGAATTCAAATTCCTATTATTACTTTCCCTTTTTTTGTTTAGGAAATATAGAACAAAGTACTCTATGAAATGCTCTTTCATTAGTGCAAACCATATTGTTTTATAGATTCTAGTGAGAGATTTGAAGTGTTACCATAAACTAGCTATGTGACCTAGTTGAAACTACTTACTTTCTTATTCTCTGTGATTATTAGTTCCCTTATCTATAAAATGTAATAATATCACTTGGTTCATAAGAGTTTTTGTTTATAAAGTTTAAATAAGATATTACCTGTGATTTACTCACATTTTGACAGAGAATAAGTGCTGAGTATAAGAAGTTCTGGGAAGCGTGAATTATATCATTTTTGAAACGAGACTGTCTCTTATCTCACCATAGCATAACCTTTCTTGAAGTATTTCTCCCTCTGGAAACTTCAAGCTCTGGACCAAGAAGTCAGAATCTGTAGCACCTACTTAGAGTGTTTGGGGAAATAGCTCTCTCTGGCCTCCTGCCTCTATTTTCCTGTGTTGCCCCCTGAGGAAGAATACTTAATGGTCTTCTTTCCTTTTGTTCTTTCTTCCATTTGGCTACTAGTATCCAGGGTGAGTTGGAGTCTGCTTCTTTTTCTGAGCACCTAATAACCGGTGTGATTCCAGATGTACTTAACATGGTAAGGACTTTAAAGGTCCTGGTGGCTTACAGCTCATCAAGTATGCATTTTTAACAGATGGTTCCTATATTTTTATTTCAAGATCTCTGTATCAGCCATTATCATCAGGATACTAGTCCTTTTCATAGTATTTCTTTCCTTTGGGCTCTATACATAGGCTATCTTTTTGGGTTTCTGTTTGTACCTATTTCTGAAGGCTTAGTAAATGACCATATCCAAACATTCAGTTGTAGAAGGCTGGTTGGAATTTATAAATATGTTTATAATAGAAACAATGTCAAAAGCAGTTGGTTCCCAGATTAATTTAGAGGACTTTGAAGGCCTTAGCACCGATAGAGTTTTGAGTTCTAAGAACCGCTGGCTTTTTTTGTGCAAAATGAAGGAAAACGTAGAAAATGGCATTTATATATAAATGTCAGTCTTGGCCAGCATTTTCATGGCAATGGCAAACATTTCATTAGAACAAAAGTTTCTTGAAACCATCTCACATCTCATTCTGTATTTCTCCTCTTTTGATGTTCTTTTTTCTTGGAATCTTATGCCTTATTTTGTTTCTTAACAAATACCTCTTCATTCTATACAGCACACTAAGGTTGTTTTTTTCTTTCTTCTTTGCTTCTATTAGAATTCTCATTGCCTTTCTTATTAGAGAGTTGGTAAAAGAACAGTAATAAAATGAATTCACACTATTACCATTAATAATACTTCATATATGCCAAGCATGGTTTTAAGCAGTGTAAATCACTTAGAACACCATAGATATCCTATAAGTTAAATCCTATTTTTATCATCATTTTACAGGTGAGTAAATGAACACAGAGTAATATAAAGTTACGTATTTGTTATATAGCTTACACATTAAAGCTGAGATTGAAACCCAGGTTATTTGACTCTAGTGTAACTGTATTTAATGTTATTCTACTCTGTATCAGAGTAAGGATGATTTTCTTGAAGAAATTATTATTTTATGTATTTCAGGCAGTTTGGAGAAAGCATTTTGGGGAAACTGAGCTAACATGTGATTGGTTCAGCATGGAACTGGATAGACCTCGAGGACAGCTCTCTTTTGGTGTTTCTGTATTTATATTCTTTCTTTTCACTTCTGAACTCAAAGAACTGCTCTGTACAAAGCTTTAGTGATGGGTTGGTAAGAATTTTGAGGTTAGGTTACCAAATGACCTTTAAATTTTTGTGCAAGATGAATGTTAATAAATGAGAAACCAACCTGTTTTGACCTTGAACCCAACTTTGATGTCCTAAACTTCAAATATAGTAATTGTTATATAACTAAATATACTTACACCCTTAAAGACTTTTTTAGCAATTGTAAAGGGCATGTTGAATATTGGAATAGCCTAACTAACCTCAATGGGAATTAAACTCTATGGACAGAGGCTTTTGTATCCAACCTATATTACTGCAGCAGAAAGTGAAGGAGAAATGAAAAACTACTCCAAAAATAAATCTTCCAATCTTTCCTCTCTAAATTTCTAACACATATTAAGTGTTAGGTATATTCCATTATGTTTTTTGATTACCTTTGAATGACTAGAAGGGAAATCACCTGTAAGAGAACCAAAACCTAGTAGAAAATCACTTATGCTTCTGAGTTTTGCTGATCTTTGAAAAAAAAAATTACTCTTTTGGTGGCTCCATGATTCCTGATTGCAGAGAATGAATATTGAACTATAGAAGTGTAGGCACTTTAGCAATCATTATTTCAATGTTCACAGTATAAAGATGCGTTAATTGGAGATCAAAGAAAGTGACTTGAGCAAACACACCAGTGACTAAAATATTTATACAACCCAGGGCCGTATCCTTACATGTGACAGTCAACTGATACCCACCAGTATAAGGGTAATGAACTTTTATAACCAACATTTCTCAAAAATTCCTGCATAATTCTCTTTTTATTTAAATTTTTAGTTTTTCTTTTTTAAAGATGTAGGGTACAATTCAGGATTAGGTATACAAGCGGTCATCATACAGGTAAAATTTTGGCCTCCCTTTGGTCCCCACTTTTCCTGGTTTGAGATCAGGTACTCTTATTAATGTGGTGTCACCCCCAACCCCAGCAATATCCCGCTACTGCTAATCCCTTTCTTATAGTATTATGGTAAATGTTCAGGGTCCTCTTATGAGTGAGAATATGTGGTACTCTGTTCTTGTTTCTGTGATAGATCACTGAGTATTGTAGACTCTAAATTCATCCAAGTTGCTGAAAAGTCCATAGGTTTGTCCTTCTTTATGGCTGCAT
>CAUYQG010157440.1:0-23331 GCA_963574415.1 Tarsius wallacei | reverse complement strand
GATAGATATTGAGTACCGTTAATCCCATCTCCCTTCCCCTTCCCTCCCCATAGTTTCCCACCACTGTCAGTCATTTTCTTATAGTATTACGTTGGATGTTCAAGGTTCACTATATGAGTGAGAACACGTGATACTCAGATCTTTGTTTCTGTGAGAGGTCACTCAGTATTATAGATTCTAGTTCCACCCACGTTGCCGTGAAATTCATGATTTTGTTCTTTTTTATGGCTGCGTAGTATTCCATCGTGTATATGTACCACATTTTTTTAATCCAGTCCTCTTTTGATGGACAGCATGGTTGCTTCCAGGTCCTTGCTATTGTGAACAATGCTGTGATAAACATACGTGTGCAGGTATCTTTTTTATAGAGTGATTTGAGTTCCTCAGGGTATATTCCCAGTAGAGGGATTGCAGGAATATATGGGAGGTCGATATTTAGAGCTTTTAGGAATCGCCATACTGTTTTCCACAAGGTTGCACTGGTTTGCACTCCCACCAACAGTGTAGTAATGTTCTCTTTTCGCCACACCCTCTCCAGCAACTGTTATTTTTTGAGTTATTGATAATTGCCATTCTGACTGGAGTTAGGTGGTATCTTGTGTGGTTTTGATTTGCATCTCCCTGATGATTAGTAAGGTTGAACATTTCTTCATGTGTCTGTTGGCTGCTCGGATGTCTTCCTTTGAGAAGTAAGACCAAGAAATTTAATAACTCTCTCAAAGTCTCTGAACAAGCAAGTAACAGATCCAGTCCTTAAATCCAACTAGCAACCCTGATTTTAACCATTTTTTTCAGTATTTGGTTGTGTCATATGCAGCCTGGAATACGATTTTGCTTTGATAGTATGATGTTGCTGTCAAACCATATTTTAATATGGAAGCCAAGTTACATTTTTCAGAGATTCAGATGAAGTGCAGATTTTCTCATAATTCAGTCTCAAGAGAGAAGGTCCTTATTGAAAAGCTTTGCTTCATGCATAAAAAAAGAGAGTTCCTTACTTTCCAGGTGTCTAGCTAATAATGAATGAGTACTAGAAAGAATCGTCATGAATATGCTTGCTGAAGATATCCTGTAAGATATCCCTTAAGTCAGAGGCACAGACTTAAGGGAAAGAAGTGGTGAATATTCACGTCAAGATTTCAGTTTACTTCATAACAAAATTAAAATAGAATGGAAAAATGAGTCCTCTAAATTGTATGCTGTCATCACACGCTAGAAAGAACATAGGTATTAATTTCTGTTGGGTTAAGTAGCTAGTAAAAAGTCAGAATCAACATATCTATATATCATCTCAATATTGTTATATATTTTTTGAAATAAAAGGAAACTATGGATTTTTGATGTCATGAAAAGAAGAGGGCAAAGAAAAACATTCATCATGATCACATAAATGGTAAGCCTGGCGAAAACGGTGCCTGAGACATAGCTGTTAAATGATATTTGACAACTGGAATATCGAGTTGTATGCCCAATGGGAAGGACGTTTAAATGAGTGGCTTTTTGTTTTTCTTTTTGAGGTGGTAACTTTGAGGGCCTGATGCAGATAATCTAATCATCTCCAGGTACAGGTCACCAGGAAATGGGCCATCTGATAAATCATATTCTGTCCTCAAAAATGTCCCTTCACATCTGTTAAATGTATACTTGGGCTAAAAAGTTAAAAGGGATAAATTACTAGGAATAAAGGTGTTGGATCTTGATTTCTAAAAGTCAGACTGCGGTGAGGAGGAGCAAAACTTCTTAGCTCTATGTCCGAGTTGCAAAAATGATGGGTCTCAGCTATTTTCCACAAGTTTATCTTTAATTTCATGAAAAGAATCAACTTACATGCCAGAAAACCTCAACTTCCACCCAAGAACCTCAACACTGGTTCCATTTCTGCCATGATCTTACTGTGTGATTTTGAAGAAATGAACAAGCCTCTTTGGGTATTGCTTTCATTAATACAGGCAAAACATGTTATCATTCTCACTATTGTTATCAGGACCAGATAAAATAGTATGCATACCACAACAAAATATTTCAGTCTGCTCCAGGGGATGGGGAACGTGCTGGCAATGGTCTTTGTGTAGATTTGTGTCTAGGCTGTGGTTATGGACGGAACATAGTTCTAGGTTATTGCATTTATGGGCAAAGGACTGTAGTTGTACAAAGATCTAGTCTTGGTATTCCAGGTAAAGGAAAATTTCCAGTGAGTTAGGGGTTGGGTGGGTAGCATTCAAGGAGAACATCTTAAGGTGAACTCTGATTATTCCTTCAGTGATACCTATCAGTGTCTCCCAACTCCACCATTAGAATGGCCAGGGAAGGATAGGGATCTTCCCCAGTCTGGATAGTTTACTCACACACATACACAGTACACTTTTCAGACAAAGACTCAGGAATAGCCCTCTGTGGATCTCTGAATTCCCCTCTGTCTTTGGTTTCTCATCTCAAGGACACTCCCATGCAAATTCTAGCCTCTCGCCCTCCAGCCCCAGAATCTACACTGTGTCTCTTCAGCTCTGACACCGGGCTTTGTTTTGTTTCCCCTCTATGTGTTTCACCAGGAGCACTTTCTGCAGACATGAGTTAGGGTTCTTCTATGCTTTGTTGCATTTGCTTCCCTTCTTGCAGGGATTAATGCCCTGTGCCACTGCTCAATTCCTGAAAACCCTTGGTTCTTCCACTTATCTGATTTTCTAGTCATGTAAGGCTGGGGTGGAACTCTGATCTCTTTTATTCCTTCATGGTTGAAACGTCTTTCCTTTTTAAAAAGACTTGATTCAGGATTATCTTTTTCGGAAAGAACTGATAACTGATGTCCCCAGTTCTTATTCTCTGTCTCCTGCTGTACAGAGACAAGGTGACGTCCAACAGTCCCTCACCCCTGAGCCAGGGAGCCAATTAGAACAGCTCTCACTGATTCTATGTGCAACAACTCACCTCAGATTCACAGACAATCTGTAAGGTAAGTGTGATTGTTTTGTTTCCAGGGACCAATTAAATAAGCCCAAAATTAACACAGTTGGTGGCAAAGACAGAACTTGGGCCCATATCCACTGACTCTGTATATCACATATTAGAATAAATTCCATATACAATAAAGGGCGAGATGGAAGAAATGAAAACATCGAAGACAAGAGAAAGTGCAACTGACTGTTTAGCTTTTCTCTAGGTGTAAACAAAAGCAATGGATGAAAAATATATTTTCTTATAGAATTATACTGCGACCAAACCAGACTTCCAGATTCACTCATTTAATTTGCTCCCTATTCATAAAAGTGCTATGATAAACATCTTTTTGTATAAAACTTTTCTTCCCCCAATTTTGAAACATTTCTTTAAGATAGAGTTTTCAGAACTAGAATTTAGAGATAATGGGCATGAATATTTTTAATATTCATTATAAATACTTATAAAAAGATGGAAATAATTCGTATTCCCTTTAGAGATATTTGAGGATGCATATTGCGTCATATATTTATCACAATTTGGATCATCATTTTTGTATCTTTGCTAATTTCACGGACACAAAATGACCTCGTACTTTGTTGTAATTTTTTTCCCCCATTTCCAACATGGCTGTGCATCGTTTTAAAAATGTGTTAGAAATTTATTTGCTTTTTTGTTAAATGAGAGGATCTAAGTGTTTTTTTAAAAAATATTGATTTGCTCTGTGGAAGGTAATTAACTGTTAAAGACATTCATCATTTGTCATATATGTTGTAAATTTTTAATAATAATTTTAACTGCAAATTTCTCCTGTAGAAAATGGAGGCTGCCTTACAGAAGCCCCGACATTTAAGTAGGCAGATAAGAAGAAACCACGTCTGTGTCTGCATGAAACAAGCATCTCTGCTGTCAGTTAACTGTAGCCACCTAATCCTCCAGATTCTATCTTGTATGTAACTGGCTTCCTCCCCACCCTATCCCCACCTTCCAGTTTTGAGCTGCGATCCCTCCTCTAAGTGGGATTTGAAGTATGAACAAAGGGTAATTGTCTTTTATCTCATCCTCATCTCTCTTTCGCCCCCACCCAGACTCTTCTTATACATTAAGTATCATAACATTCACAGGATGGGCCTGTGAGCCATCTGCCATGATACAGAGAGAGCAGTTGAGAAGAAATCATGTGTAGATTAAAGGCTGTCTCCTTCTGTCACTTAAACAAGCACATCCTGGATTTGTACTGTAATATAAATGAAAGAGGTAGGCTAAATGTCTTAGCCATTTAAGTTGCATGAAATTAGTATTGTGTGGTTGAACATTGAACAATTCCCCTGAAGGGACCAGGAGGAACATCTCTCCGTGAACATCTCAGTGGACGTTTTTAATATAGGTTGGAAAGGAAGATCAGATAATACCAGCAAATCGAGGAAGAAAGACAGTGTAATACAATATGTGTTCAAAATCAATTTCACATGGCTAGATCCCTGCCATGTGAAAAATTCATTCATTCGTTTACTCATTCATTCATTCAATTCAACACACACACAACCTGCCCAAAGCCATGGTCCCTATAGAGCCTCTCAGGCTAACAGAGGTGCGGACAAGCAAATAGATAATGGAGTGCTAGGATTAGAATGAGATTCTGAAAAGGGCCTGGCCTTTGCAGTTGACACATCTCAATTAGAATCCTAACCTTGGAAACTGGCTAACCGTGTGACCTTGGGCTTAAACTTTCTGAGGTTTAAATCCATCATTTGCGATATGTGGATAAAAACATCTCTCTCTAAGAAGCTCTTGTGAGGATTAAATACATAAAATAGTGACATAAAGGCCCAAGTTCGATAGGCATTTAGCAGGTGATTAAAAATAAAGGCATGTCCAAAGTACAATGAACAATTTTTAAAAAGACCCTTAAAAAGCATCATCACAATAGAGGAGATATTTGAACTGGATTTTGAGGGAAATGTGGAAATTGCCAGGTGAATAAAGCTAAGAGACCATTCCATGATGGGAGATGACCATGCCTAAAATCTGAAAAGAATGACCCTTTAAATAATGTGGGTTGATAATTTAAAGATGGCATGTGGTAAATGTGAAAGGTCCAGGAAAATTTGGCTGATTGGGTGTCATGAGGCTTCACATGGGGTCCTGGTCTGTGAAATGGCCCTCTATGTTGAACAAGCCTAGAAACTTGATTTTGTCAATGTACTGTGAAAGATTTGTCTTGATAGACCGATATATAACCAGAAAGCCTGTGTTACTTTCCATTGATAAACTTAACTGACTATAAGGACAGGGTACTTACATCAGCATCTAAATACCTTTTCCCCCTGAACATAGATGCACAGAAGATGGCTTGTCAGGTACAACACCTTGAAGCATACTTCTCTCCATGATAAGAGTCAAAAGGTTCCAGTACTCTCTCTTTGTCCTGGACAGGAATGTCACCAAGGCAAGAGATGCCTCTCTATCTTTCCACACTGACCAACAGCTGCTCTTTCTTTTTTATTTTTATTTTTTTTTGAGTTGGAGTCTCACTCTGTCACTCAGACTGGAGTGCAGTGGCCGCTCCCGGCCACCGCAGCCTCGACCTGCTGGGCTCCGGCGACCCTTCCGCCTTAGCCTTCCAAGTAGCTGGAACTACAGGCGCGCGCTACCACGCCCGGCTAATTTTTTGATTTATTGTAGAGATGAGGTCTTTCTTGCCCAGGCGGGTCTCAAACCCGCGGGCTCAGGCAATCCACTCACTTCAGCCTCTCAAAGGCTGGACCTTTCACATTTACCACATGCCATCTTTAAATTATCAACCCACATTATTTAAAGGGTCATTCTTTTCAGATTTGGGGCATGGTCATCTCCCATCATGGAATGGTCTCTTAGCTTTATTCACCTGGCAATTTCCACATTTCCCTCAAAATACAGTTCAAATATCTCCTCTATTGTGATGACGCTTTTTAAGGGTCTTTTTTAAAATTGATCATTGTACTTTGGACATGCCTTTGTTTTTAATCACCTGCTAAAAAAAGAATTGAAAAAAGAATTGTAACTTTTTGAGATTGCCAACTCATTTACTTAGATCATGGTTAATCTTGTGTCCATAAGGAGCCAGTCAATACCCCGGGGATGGCCCCCTGTGTCTTTGCTCTGAGCCTCTAGCTATCTCTTCTATTGATATATCTACACTTCCTAGGACAGTGCCTCTCCGCAGATGGCACACAGCAAATATCTCTTAAAGAATGAATGAGTTATTAGGTTCACAATATTCTGATTTTTTTCCCAAATTTTCAGAAGTCTACCTTTTGGCCGGTGATCTCACTTCTGGTCCCTTTGTCTCAATGTACCTCCAACAACCTTGTGGACTTAGAATTTAAAGAGTATGAGGAGCTGATGGGAGACTTGGTGGAGAAGGTCATGAAGAGTATTGTGCTCTAAGCCAAGGAATAATAATCAGAGAACGGAACATACTGCTCTTTCTTCTTTTTCACTGAAACTACCCCCTTTTTTCTGTTTTGAGTCTCTATAACAGTTAAACCTCCAATTTCAGAGGTTTAACACTACCAAATTGGTTTCTCTTTCATGACTGGGGTCAGTGTTTGGTGGGTGGCTTTTCATGTGGTGACTCAGGGATCCAAGCTCCTTCCTTCCGCATATAAAGAGCAGCAGTTCTTTATATGTGGTCTCCAGTCCTGTAGCATCAGCACCACCTGGGAATTTGTGAGAAATGCAAATCCTTGGACCCCACCTCAGACCTCCTGAAACTCTGGAGATAGGATGGAGCCACCTGTATTTTAACAAGTTCTCTAGGCCATTCTGATGAACACCAACAATTGAGAGCCACCTTTCTAAGAGGAACATGTCATTTTGGTGACTTGAATTGGAACTTGTTCCAAAGACGTAGTTTAATTATGAGACAGTAGATGTTGTATGGTAATTGTACTGTTATTGTACTCAAGCACTTACTGAGTTCCTACTATGTGTCAGGCCCTGTGGTGTGCACTAGAAACACACCAACCATTGAGATGCTGACCTATGACTACTCTACGTCAGATATTTTGGATTAAATCATCTTGTATTGGCTTACCTTGGTACTTAATAGGCAAGTACACAGTAGCCAATTTATAGATGCTTGTCAAAAGAAAATGAATGATGACCGAATTATTTTACCTTCCTGAGGTCCAAATTTCTAACTCCTTGGGGAAAGAGGGGATTGAACTTCAAAACTGATCTCTTAGGCCCCTTCTGGATGTATTCTAGCAAAATACATCTCTAACATTCAGAGAAAAAAACTCACTGGTGGGTAGCCATCTTGCCTCCCTCTGGTCTCTGTAGACACAGAAAATGTTTACAAGAATATTCTGGGGCAAAACCTCATCTGCATGGAGAAGAAGGCCATCCCCAAGGTTGGGGCAATAATGGTAAGGATGACAATGGTAACAAGAAAGCAAACAATTACTGATCCCTGGCTAAGAGCCAGGCATTTGACATGTGTTATTTGACAGAGTCTCACAACCTTTGAGGTAGTTACTTTTGTTTCTTCCCACATTAGAGTTGAGGGTGGCAAGACAGAGGCTCAGCAAATCGGCCAAGGCCACACATTTAGTGGGTGAGCAAATTGGGATTCAAGCTCAGGCTGTGTGTGGCTCTAAAGCCAGTGTGTTTAACTTCTAGCTTAAACTGTGAAACCAACTTAAAGCTTAAGAAAATAGAAGTAAACCCTTATGCTACAGTGGGAAGGAACAGGATCAGAAGGAGAAGAAAGCTCTTGATTAAAGCTTCTGTAGCATATTGATAGCAGATGTGTGAGGCGGTGAGCGAGGCCTTTTGGGAAAGACACGCGAGGGGGAGGGAGCTACATTAGACAGAGCAAGGCACGGGACTTTGTGTGTCTGGGTCCTAGCAAGGGCCCTGTCTACGGGCCGCAAGGCCTTGGACAAATCAATTAACCTTTATGAGCTTTACGAGTCTATGGCCTATAAAATGAGGGCGATACCTTTAATGACTGTCTTACATGACCATTATAAGACTCCAATGAAAAAAATTACAGTGCACATAAAATTGGTACCCACGGAAGCCCTTCTTAGAAAGTAGCGTGATGCTACAAGCTTTAAGACGAAGCAACTGATGTTGCCAGGGTGGAACTGATAAGGAAATGTCTGAGCTGGTCAAGAAAAATGACTGGAAATTCCACAGACAAACGAGGGAAAGACACCCACTGCAGAGAGAGTGACCAGCCGGTGCAGAGACAGGGAGACATGGAGCAACACAGTGTGTAGTAATTGACGTGTTTGAGTGGTTGAGTGTGAGATGTGGTTAGGGAATAGAGGAGGAGGATAGAGAGAGACAAGACCTGGTGATGCTTCTGATGTTTCCCATGAGGATGAAAAATCGGCGTATTTGTATTGAAATGAAAATGAAAATAGTGCTGAAGCATAAATGAGAAGATGTTTTGTGCAAACCTTCTCTGTAAGCTCCAGAGCACCATCCAAACGTTAGTTATTGCTGATGCTGCTGGTGTTGTCAAGTTACAGCAAGCCAGGAATTGCCATCCTTAAAAGATTGCATGCAAACAGTTGTAAGGAATGCTTAAAAAATTTTTTTTTATCCAGTGGGGAGGAGGGATGCTGTCTCCATCCAAATTGAGGGTGATTTATTACCATGAGTGATCAATAGCAGTAGTTCCACATCAATTTTATATCTAATTTAAAATTTTGAGGTCTCAATGTGCTCATTAAAGAATATAATGGATTTACATATTTTAATTATGTTTTATGGATTGTGAACATAATGTAATTAAAAGACTTTTCAGGAGGTGTGATTAATGAACAGGGTGACCCGACATATGGCGGGAGACACCATACCGAGTGGACTCGGGTGAGAGGAGTCCAGACCCACGGCTGACAGCCCAGGCCAGAGCGTTAAGACACTGCTCCTGGTGGTCGGAACCTAATGATGCTGCCTGGCAGGAACGTGGCAGGAACCAGGAGACCGAAGGGGGCGGGGGGGGAGCACGTCAGGCCAGCAAGAGGCCACGCGCCATGTCTGAGTCTGTGTGTATGCCTGTGTGTGGCAGGATGATCCTTCCCTTCTGCCCTTGTCTCTCTTACCTGCCCCCTCACCTTCTCTACTGCTGCAGCCTGAGTTCACAACCCCAGAAACCCTTTTAGTTTAAATTGTGCTAAAAGACACACAACATAGGATGTACCATCTTACCCATGTTGAGCGTTCAGCCGAGCAGTGTTGAGTATACGCATGTCACTGGGCAATAGATCTCCACCACTTTTTCATCTTGCAACTCTCAAACTCTATCCCCGTTAAAAAACAGCCCCACCCTTTTTTTCTTCCTGTACGGATTTGACTACTCTAAGTATTTCATTTCAGTGGAATCATGCAGTATTTGTCTTTTTGTGACGGACTTATTTCATTTAACTCAGTGTCCTCAAGGTTCATCTACGTTGTGGCATGTGACAAGATGCCCTTCATTTTTAAATCTGAATCATAATCCATTGTGTGTATATATTACATTTCTCTATCCATTCGTCTGAGGATGGACAGTTAACAACTCCGTTATCCCTCGTCTGTGCTGTTGTGATGCCTCTCAACCAGTCTTTCTAACTCAATCTTCTCAGGACTCCTCAGACTCCCCTCTTGATAACCCGCAGGAGGGGTCTTTCTAAAATGATAGGTTGCTATCCTGTTTAAAAATCGATTGCTCCTTGGACATCTGTCACTCTTCAGTCTAGTTATGGCACTTTCATGACCTGGCTACTTTGCCGTGCAATTTTGTCCCTTTTGCCACATGGTTCATCAACCCTAGTCTTGGCCACCTCTACCCAACATCACCTCCAAATACATTTGCACTTTCACGTGCTTGCACATTTGTGCCTGAAAAGTATGAGTCCGCTATGTCTGAAGCCTTTCTGGAACTGCCTTTCTATAGGCCGTATCTTAACCAAATAAAGGAAAGTCTAGGACAGGGATTTGCAAACTATGGCCAGAGGGGCAAATCCAGTTTGCCATCTGTTTTTTGTTTTTTTTAAATTTATTGGAACACAGCCATGCCCATTGGAACGCAGCCATGCCCTTTAGTTTCTGTAGTCCATGGCTGCGTTTGCACTACAATTCAAAGCTCTTTAAAGAAAATATCTGCCAGTCCCTCCTCTAGGCCATGTCTTGTGTTCAAATTCATCTCTGCTATTTCTTAGCTGTGACCTTGTATAAGTAGTTCAACTTTCTTGTAACTCATCTAGAAAAGAGATAATAATTGCCACCCACTTTGCAGCTTTTTTGTGAAGATCGAGATAATACAAATAGATGCCAGGGCGGCCACGGAGGCAGCAGGAGTGTCTGTGCTGGATTGTCAGACACAGCGCAATCCTAAGTACTGGCTGCAGCCCGGACCTCTTTTTCCCTGGAGACAATATGGAAAGCGCAAAGAGTGCGGGCTTTGAAGTTCAAAAATTTGGAGTCCAAATTCCAGATCACATCCATTTTTAACATAAACTTGGGACTCTGATTTTTCTCCTGTGCGGAATGAGGAAAATAGTGCCAGACCTTCAGGTTTATTGTGGGTATTAAAAGCAGAAAGCAAGCCGGGCTCGGTGGCTCAGCTTGTCATCCCGCACCTTGGGAGGCTGAGGTGAGTGGATTGCCCGAGCCCGCGGGTTCGAGACCCGCCTGGGCAACTTGGCGAGTCCTCATCTCTACAATAAATAAAAAATCAGCCGGGCGTGGTAGCGCGCGCCTGTAGTTCCAGCTACTTGGAAGGCTGAGGCGGAAGGCTCGCCGGAGCCCAGCAGGTCGAGGCTGCGGTGGCCGGGAGCGGCCACTGCACTCCAGTCTGGGCGACTGAGTGAGACTCCAACTCAAAAAAAAAAAAAAAAAAGCAGAAAGCATTTTAATTATGATTTATGGGCTAAACACATCCTGCATGCAACAGCAGAAAGCAGACACTCAGGAAAGGGCCGTTTCCCTCCAGTCCATCTTCTAAGAATTAAATTCCCAGTTCACAGCCCTCATTGTTTGCTTTCCTCAAGTATCTTTACAACCCCCTTCCGCCTACGGGATGGATCGTGACTGGGCTCCCTGGACTGGCTCCCTCTTCTTCCTAGGGGTCCGCGTGATGTCTCACTGTTCTGTCTCTCCAGCAATGATCTAGTAACTGTCATGTACATGGGCCTGCAGTCTCCTCTTTTCTTTCCCGTCCTCAGAATTACGATTGGCCTCTAGGGGGAGCTCAAGACCTCATCATCTTGGGTCAAAGACAGAGTGAGTCCACTAACATGCTCAGTAAATCATCTCTACAATAAATCAAAAAATTAGCCGGGCGTGGTAGCGCGCGCCTGTAGTTCCAGCTACTGGGAAGGCTGAGGTGGAAGGCTCGCCGGAGCCCAGCAGGTCGAGGCTGCGGTGGCTGGGAGCGGCCACTGCGCTCCAGTCTGGGCGACAGAGTGACTCCAACTCAAAAAAAAAAAATAAAAAAATACTTGTTGAATTAAATGACAGATGACTGAAGGGATGGGTTTCAGGGCTAAGGGTAAAGCTTGGCATCTGAGGGCTTTTTTTGGATAAAACATTTTATACTTTTGGATTCTTTCTTTTCTTCATGTTTGGCTCTAGGGGCACTAAGACATCTTCAGCTTGGGCCGAGGCAACTACACCCTTCATGCTCTCACTATTCCTCTTAAAAAAGCTAGGTGTCAACTAACATGAGGACCAGGGGCAAAGAACAGCCTGATGTGGGCGCTTAGGGCATCTGCTCCAGGCCCTGTGGAGAAGCATTTCCACCCCAGAAGCATTTTTCTTTGTCTTTGCCTCAGCTCATGTCTCACCAGAGTCAGAATTGGTGTCCTATAGAAAAGATGTCAAGGAGGACTCTGAGCCTTGGCTCTTTGCAAACTTTGAGCAAAAACATCCTGGTGACACATAAAATCTCTGACCCCAGTTTATCTAGTGGTTAATGCTGGTGCTTAAGAACAAAAGTTCTAAACAGTAATAAACTGTTCCTAGCTTGAATTTTTCGTTTGTTTCCTGAGAATGACTTAAGACATGTGTATGGTTGGTCAAGGATTTTGAGTCTTAGCATAGATATCCTGGAGACAAGTAAAAGAATTGTTATATCCAGTAAGGACTGGCTCATTGTCAGGAGGATAACAGGAAAACTTTTTCAAAGGGAATTAAGTTTTGATCACAAAGAAAGAATGTTCTAAGTAGATTGTATAGGAGAGAAATCTCACCACATGCAAAGGCCACATACAAAGGTAGGCCGTTGCCACAAAGCACAGGACATGGTGCGCTGATGTCAGAGGTGGCTGAATCTTAGGATGTAAGAAAGGCGTGGTGAGCAGTAAAGCTAGAATTAGATGAGTTTCATATAATGGCAGGACTGGTGTTCATTCTTTCAGTGATTATTTTTTTGTGCATCTATCCTTTATCTTGTTCCAAGGGATATGGGTGCATGAACAAGCAGACTCATTTATTTACTTCAAGGAGTGTGAATTCACCTGCATAATCCTGAGAAGATTGCATCCATCCTAGGGTATTGGGGAGTTATTAGAGAAGATGTCATGCAAAATGGTCACACAATCAGAGTTGTGTTTTAGAAACATTACTGATGCTAGTGTACAGAACAGATAGGGGGATGGATACCCCAGACATGGGAAGGCCATTGGAGAACCCATTGCAGTAACACAACGAAGAGAATATTTAAGGCAGTTAAGAGGAATAAAACCAGGTGATAGAATTGGAAGTTGTTTCAGAGCTAGATTTCAGAAGTATATTTTGAAGAACTTGATAATGTTTTATAATCAATGGAACGCTGAAGGTTAGGGATTAAGGAATAGTCAAAGTGACAAAAATCTCAAGTTGTAAGGAATAGGTATGTGGTACTATATACCCAGGTAGCTGATACAGAAGGAAACATAGGTGTTTTGTTTTGTTTTGTTTTCAGGGGAAGGGAGAAAGAAGATTTGAAAATGTTGAATTAACTGTGCCTGGTGTACTTTTAGAATTATGTCTGGTAGACAGTTGATGCTGTCAGATACCCAAGATCCTCTCAGGCAGTGCTCGAGATACAGATTTATAAGTCATGAGGGCATCTCTCCAGTTAGGGTAAGCAGGGGGAGCAAATAAGGCAGCACAGGAAATAGCATCAGAAAGGGAGGGACTAGTCTGAGAGTGTGGTGGGGAAAAGTGGAAGTAGAGAAACATTAAGGAAGGAGTGATTAAAATTGACAAATTCCACCACGGAGAGGTCTTATCTAAAGACAGGACATTCGTGGCTGAGGCAGACCATGTCACGGTCATTCCCAAGGTGAAGGCCATAAGGCCACAGATTGAGGGACGAATAAGGAAGTGAAGAAAACAAACTTTGGCGCACGATGTCAAGAAATTAGCTCATGGTGGTAAGAAGGTCTAAGCAGATGGCTTGAAGAACAGGGAGAGTTGAGAATAGGAATTTTTCTTGTTCTTTTTAACAGAAGGTAACTTGTCTTACTGTTGACATTTTTTCAGTGCCATCAGGGGTCATTTGGACCAAACGTTTGTTTTCTTGGGTAGGTCTACTCAAATGCTGGCAATAAGTGGAGAAATAGCCTCAACTCACATCTTCTACTTCTGTCTGTCTAAAGTGTTGTGTGACAAGAATATCTGTGAGCATTAAAATACCTTGAGTGCTAAATACTCTCTGAAAAAAATTAATTATGCAGAGGAATGGCCTTTTTCACTTATGGAAATCAGTGCAGGTGGAAACCCTGCTTCTTGACTTTTGGGCCATTGAAGACCCTGCCACTCACTAATCATGTAACAATGGGCCGGCTACTCACTCTAGCTGTGTCTTGGTATCCTTATTTATAAATCAGCAACAATGTCACTTTATGGGGATGTTATTGGAGACTTCCATTCTGCATCATTAATTTTCTTGGAGCCTAGCATAGTCAGACACTCAATAAATGCTAGCCTCTCTCTTCCCCAGCCCCTACCAGCATTTGATTACCAAGCATTTGATGACTTTGGCCTGAGCCAACTCCCTTAACAAATGTTTCCACCTTAGATTAAAATTAATTCCAAGACAGGGACCAGCAACACATCCTGTAAGGGACTAAGAAAATGGCATTAATTTTGTAAATTAATCAATATGCAAATGGCAGCTTTGTATGGAATGGGCTGTATAAGCAGGAGTTAAATTGTGTTGTAAATTATGCATTGCCATATGGTGCAGTTACCCTTGACTTAGCATGCAAGGCAGAGAAGCTGGAGCAGACCTTGCTGTGATGGCTTCTGAGATTGAGTGGCACGCTTGTCCAACGGGCAAGCCCGGGTGCTGAGTCACGCAGCTGATTCTGCTGCAGCAGCGAGAGTGACTGAGCAGGCTGGATACTGCTGAGAATATCCTGGGGGAAGAACGCTCTACGGCCACCAAGAAAAGGGTCACTTACGAGCCCGTGTGAGACAGCCCCATGTGTGCGGAGCACTCGGCTCGGGGGAGATGGCAGGATGGGAGGACTCTTCTAGGCTTCCAGAACCTGAGCTGGTGTCACCACCATTCCAGCTTCAAGGCAGGTGTGACTGGCCTGAGTTGCTGTGGATTGATCCATCAATCATTAAGAAACAAATAGTCTAAGAACAGTCCAGGTGTTCTGCATTGTGCTAAATAGATGCTGGAGGGCAATGGTTTCCTGTTATGATTGCTCAGCAGCATCACCCAGGGAGCTTTTTAAAAATAGATTCCTGGCCTCCTGCCTCTGAAATTCTGAGGCAGCAGGTCTGGGCTGGGATCTGGGAATCTGTTTCCAAACTCGCAGTGATTTCTGATCCTCAGTGAGGTTTGGGGGTCATGGCTGCAGAGAGGAGTTTTCTTTCTTGGCCCTGGCCTTTAAGGGTCTTAAGATTGATTGAGAAGACAAGGTTAGGATTCCAGACCCAATCTCGGCTCTCGCTCTCTTCATTACCAACAAGTCTAGAGGTGGGGCAGACAGTGAGCCCAAGGAAGAAACTGTAAATAGCTGAGCAGATCAGGGAAGGCTTTTGGAGGCCACAGTCCTTGGCTGGCTCTGAAGGGTAAATGGGGATTTGACAAGTGTGGGTCGGGGGAGGATGGCATTTGGAAATAGAGAAGCTGCCTACCCTGGAGGTGAGATTCAGAAGGAGATGCTTATACTCAGGTGTGGGGTCAGGTGGCTTAGATCTAGATTGCAGCTGGTCTGGAATGCCTGTTGAAGATAGGGTTATTTTGGTTGGTTTTCTGTGTGGATGCTAAGCAGTGCTACCAGACCTGGGTGGTTTCAGGTCTGTATGCCCAGGGCGTGATGTTTATGGAGCCATAAAAGGATGCTAAAGTGATCATCCACGTCGTCCAGCCTCACACCACTTGCACAACTGAGAATAATCTTGAAAATGGTCATTTCTTGTCTATGATAATGATACCCTGGAAAGACATATGGGCCCAGCGGTGTGTCTTAACACCTTCCTTCCCTCCTTCACCTGCTGTACTCACACACTGCTTCTACAGCTCTCTCCTCAGCCTTCTTCTCAAAACAAAACCCTCGCTGTCATCCTCCCCGCCACCTCTGTGTCCTTCCTTCCTCCTCAGGACGGGAATGGGGATGAGACACAAAGATTGGTTTGTTGAAGGAAGACATGAGACTTGGTCAAGCCACTGTCCTCTCTAAGGGGCCAGGGACAGTCATGACTCCATCATGCCCGTCCCATACAATTAAAATGACCACCGGAATTGCACATTCAGCCTTGGAGGACTCTAGACATTGCCTTGGAATTTTCAGTGAGGTGTTGCTCAGTTCCCCTGGGGAAGTTTCAGAAATGCACATTCTCAGGCTACTCCTGGAGCTACTGTATCTAAGGCTCCGGGATGGGGAAGGGATCTGCATACTCAACACTCTCTGCTGGTATTTTTAATGGAGCCTACCCCCTTCACGTTCTGCCATGTTCCTGTAAGAAACTGGCCTGGCTCAGGCTTAAACATTCTGCACGATGGAAAATCCACCCATTCGTAAAACCACACAGAAAGCAAGACCTCCACCACTGTGGCTGTGGCCATGTAGTTTCTTATGTTACGGATCAGCTTGACATCACTGCAAACGTCATGACGATGTTCCATAAATCCTGCTCGCTTTGTGTTCAGTGCTGTGACCTTGGACGTAATCCCCCTAGTCTCAGCTTCTTTATCTGTAAAATGGGAATGATTTTCTGAAAACCTAATCTCACAGAGCAGCTGAGGGGGCAACGCATTTAAAGGCAGAAGCAGTTTAAGGAGGAGATTAGGTGTTTTTATTAGGAAATTAAGTGTGTCCTGGACCAGATTCACTGCCACAGGACATTGACTGAATTGGGCTCTTGGTTCCCTCCTCCGGGCCAAGCCTGTTCGATTTGGCAGGCCTTCATATCCTCTCTAAATCCTGTGATCCGGCCCCTCCACATCTCATCTCCGGGCTAAACATCCCCGTGGATCCATGAGAGCTGGCTGTGTTTGCCATCCCCGGAGATATCTCATTTTACAGCTGGGCAAACCCCAGCATGCAAAGTTCATGTCATTGCAAAGTCATGCAGTTACAGAAATGTCTGGGCAGCAGGTGGCAAAATGGTGTTGTTATCAGAACCACATAGATAATCACGCCTTGCTGCTAATAATTCTCCATCTCGTTCATGTTTTATAATTTACAAGGGGCTTCCACATCCATTATCTCCTCCAGCCCTTCCAAAATCCCTGTGTGGGGTGATTTAGCACGGTGATACCGCTCCATGCACTTGGACAGCACACTGCTCTTTTCAAAGCATTTCTATACCCGTCACCTCACTGGCTCTTTCTCACACCCTCAGGAGACAGAAAGGGCAGGAGTTGCCAGAAGAAGAAACCACGAAACAGAGAGGACAAGTGCTGACAAGGGTCCCATAGAGTCGATGGCACATGGGTCTGTTCTCATACCCAGGCCCCTCAACACCACGCACGGTTCCCTCCACATGACATTCTTTTCACTCCTACCCTAAATATATGGCCTTTTACTTCTTCTGGGATGTTAGGATAAAACTAGCAGATAACACACAAACAATGTACCCTAGTCATTAAGTATGGCGCCACAGCCAAACCACTGCCTTTCGCTGAACTGGGTCATTGCATTCTTTTGGCTGAACTGGATTATAGTCTAGCCACCGTCACCACCTCTGCGTACTTGTTGACCAGGGCCTCCAGGGAAGACAGGATAGCGACTGGAATTCAGGCCTACAGGCCAGGCTGATCACTCTTCTTCTGAGCAGAGGTCAGGAGAGGTGGCCGTCTTCAGGCTTTCTTCCATTTACCTTATGCTCACTGGTCGCTCCCTAGAGTTAGAGCTGGTGGCCGTAAATCTGTCAGCCTGCTTAGTGACTCCTGATAAGACTTACCTGGCCTGAAATCACCCAAGGAGAGAAGGGACACAAAGTTTGCTCAGTCTCAGGTGCCGCCCATGCCACAGAAGGGATTGCTCAAGGTTGGGGACACGGTCAGCCATGTTGGGTGTTGAGTGTGGTCTGTTGGTTTTGGGGTGAAGGACATGGAGGCAAGGCAACGTTGCGAGTGGAACCACTGTATTAGAGAATCAGTGGGGAGCCCTTTCCCCCTAGGGAGAGGTATGGAAGGAAGAGATTTGGAAACAGAATCACAGAATAGTGGGAGACCCAAGAGAGCCAACTTTATGTTTATTTTATTTTATTTATTTTATTTCTTTTTTGAATTGGAGTCTCACTCCGTCGCCCAGACTGGAGTGCAGTGGCCGCTCCTAGCCACCGCAGCCTCGACCTGCTGGGTTCTGGCGATCCTTCCGCCTCAGCCTTCCAAGTAGCTGGAACTACAGGCGCGCGCTACCACGCCTGGCTAATTTTTTGATTTATGGTAGAGATGAGGTCTTGCTTGCCTAGGCGGGTCTCGAACCCGCGGGCTCAGGCAATCCACTCACCTCAGCCTCCCAAAGGCGTGGGATTACAGGCTGAGCCACTGAGCCTGGCTAACGTTATGTTTATTACTCCAAGAAGGGCGGAAGAAGCCAGGCTCTGCCCCTGACTCACTTCTCTCTCTCTTTCCTATTTCAGGTTTCTGTCTTTCTGGCCTTATGGCCACCATTCTTTCCCTCTTGGATTATTGTTGCTTTAGTTGTGTCGTCAGGGAAATTTATACCCTGAAAGCTGTGTGTGAGGGCATTGTTCGGGACGGCAAGTTTAAGAAGCCTGAGTGACTCCAAGAGAAAGAAGGTCAGATTGAAGCCAAAGTACTGGGTGCGGGAGGGCATCATAGGCCCGTGACCTTTAGAGACCTGCTGGGGAATGAACAGAGGAGTGGGAAGAACGTGCGTGAGGAAGGCTGAAGAAATCTGTAAATGGATGCCAACTCCTTCATTTTTTTTTCTTTCTCTCTGCAAGACTTTTCTTCCTTGTTCTTCCATTGCTCTTTCCAAGATGTATCCTTTAAGGGCTAACATGCTAAGTGACTGTTTAAAGAAAGTTGGCAGCTTGGGTTCCTGAGATTGGAAGTAGTTTGGAAACTGTTCATTCTCAGGCAACATTGTAGAAAGGAGAAGATTTGAATTTAATACTGCTGGATTCAAGCTCTGGCCCTATTTTTTATGATTGTGTAGAGCCACGTGACACTGCCATTTTTATAGGTCAAATATTGGCAGTTTCATGTGGTTTAACATCATAGCTGTGGGGACCTTGACGCATCCCACCTCCGGTGCTTTCTTGTGTCTGCAAGTCGTAGTGTGGAGCCACACTCCTTCTGCACCCCCATATTCCTAACCCGTCCCCAAACCCTGTAGCATCTACCTCTGAAGTTTCTCTAGAATTGAGTTTGTTTTGTCTACCTTCCTGGTATTGTTTCAATCTAGATCCTCGTCATACCCTGCCTGGGCTCTCCTACCAGCCCCTGAGCGATTTCCATTATCTCATTCCTCCTACCATAAAGCAGAGCTAATGCTTAAAATCTAGGTCGACGTCTAGATAGATATCGATTGCATTATCCTCTGCTGGGCAGCTTCCACTGCCTTGCCATTACCTGTGAGACAGGGCCTGGATGCCATGGCAGGACCACAGGCAAGGTCTCTCTGGCCTGGGTCTTCCTCATACCTCTCCAACCGCCTCTTTGCAGACCCAGACACTCAGCCTCACATTGTTCCCCTTCCCCACTACTCAGGGTCTCTGAGCACATACTTCTTTCTCTGTCTTTAATACCTTGCCATTGGAGAATCCTATCCATCACCCAACACCCAGCTCACAGCCCCGTTTCCACTCAGCTCACTCCTTCTTGCTCTCTGCTTCCAGGTCACTTCACTTTCTATTGTCTGTTTACATGCAAGTGTGTCCTGCTCTGGGCTATGAGCCCTGGGGCAGGGATTCTGCCCTATTCATCTTTGCATCCCCAGTGCAGGCATTCAGCAAATACTGGTTGAACAGATGAGCAAGTCAATACGTGAATGCACGTGGCACACGGACGTCTGGGAATAAAGGTCAGAAGCTGTGCCTTCTTAAAGCAGAATTTCAGTTCTTTGAAATCCTTGGTCTTCTCTTCTCCACACCCCAAACTCGGAAGCCCCAGACAAAAGTTTTAGGGTTTATTTCAGGCACAATTATGAATGACAGGAACAAAGCATTGTCATGGACAAAGAAGCCTCTTTTTAGATCAGTTCTGGTCAATGATCTGCCCACCTTAGGTCCCAATGGTTCATGGCTCCCAGGGGAAGAAGTGTGTAAGTGCGTGCACATATGAGTGGGTATGAGTGTGTGTGTGTGTGTGTGTGTGTGTGTGTGTGTGTGTGTGTGTGTGTTGGGGGGAACTTCTGACTGATTGCTAAGCAAAGCTTTCCACTGGGCCCTGAAGAAGAAGCACAGTATTTATACTATGATCAATTTTTGATACAGATGGTTTAGTGCCACTATTAATCCGCTGCATACTCCTGCCAGCAGGACCCAAAGCTGACAGGGGAGTTGTGATGAGAAAGACTACATCAGATGGTTTGATTCTTGTGGTGACAGTAAAGGCTTTGAATATCTTACCCACCGACTCACTGACTATAATTCTTTCTATAGTCTTCCAAATATTTGGGGGTCGTGTCTATAACCTATCAGCCTCTCTGTGCCTTATTTTCTCCCTTGTTGTGATGTATCAAAGGCTACAGATCACCAAGTAGGCCAAAAGAGTTAGTTTGTACTTATCTTTGAAGATGAGCTCTGCAGACAAATGCTCTGAATTAACTGACCCCTCCTCAGTGTGACACCCAGAAGTTGGACACCCTTTCTTGGGGAGTTCAGAGCCATTACAAATTCTGCTGGAGTTGTAGTTTTCCTGGGCTTGCAGGTTAGGTCTGAGCTAGACCTATGTGGACTTCGACTAGGGAGGATCCCAAGGCAGCATGGAGTAGAAGGGAAGATTCATGAAGATGGAATACAAGGTCTTCCAGCTCACCATGCTGTTCTCAGTATGCCTGACCCAGAAGACATGGGCAACAACCAGCCCCGTGTCCAGAAGACATGAGACCTGTAATATAATCTCAACTTGGCGTTCACCCAGGGGACATGAAACTAATAGGCCACTTTGTTTTCAGACCTTTGCAGGTGAGGCACAAACATTTTTGGAAATCCATTCCAAAATGGATTTTTGGAAATCCATTCCACAATATCCACAGTACCCATATCCAGTATACATAAAGATGTACCAAAATATATGTATGTATCTTTGTCATTAAGATTCAGTGGGTTGCAGTTGAATAGTTTGCCATCTTGTTTTTTCAAGACATTTAATTAGACATGTATTAATGTTTGGCTTTGTAGTTTTCACCTCACATTTTGGGACCTCTTTCTCAGATTCAGCTGTGAGACTCTGTGGGGTGCTTTGTCTTCTACCAAAGCATTCCAGTGAAACATTTCTCAAAATGAGCATTATGTGCCTTTCCATATACTTAATGAAATAGCTAAGGGCACCTGCACAAGTGACTTAGCTCCCTGGCTGCCTTTTTACTTCATACATCTGTGTGCCTGAGGCTGGCGTCACCCTCTGAGCTGCTCCCACCTGGATCAGCTGTTTGCGGGGCTCACAGCACAGCTGTTTTCTGATCCCTTCCTTCACCATCTTCCTGGTGAAAAGTGTACACCTCTCTCTGATGTTAGAGTCCCAGACCTTCCACTTTCTTAGTGCAGTCCTTTATTTTGGCAAAACAACATCAAATAGAAAAGTCTTGAGAAAGGTGCTTGGAACCTTGGGAGCCATTTCCTTTGAATTTTTTTTTTCTTTTTGAGTCATTTTGGTTCTCAACATTTTCCTTAAACAAACACACACACACACACACACACACACACACACACACACACACCCCACCTCCCCACCTTCTCCCTTCCCCATACACAAATCAAGAATTTTGTTTTATAAAAAGACAGTTTTGAGCTTGAATTCTATTTACATTTTTGTTGAAGCAATCTCATTTGCCTCAAGGCAATATAGATGATTTTGGTCAACTCTTGTAATGTGTATACAACTAAGGGTAGACAAGAAAAGCACAAAAATGAATGTTATGGACTGAATTGTGTCCCCCCCCAAATTCAAATGCTGAAGCCTTAACCCCCAGGGTGACTGTATTTGGAGACAGGGTCTTTAAGGAGGTAATTAAGGTTGAATGAGGTAATAAGGGTAGAGTTCTGATCCCACAGGTCTAGTGTTCTTATAAGAAGAGACAGCAGGGATGTGCACTCAGAGAAAAGGCCTTGTGAGGACACAATCTGCTGGCCAAAGACAGGGGCCTCAGGGAGAGCCAACCCAACCTGCAGCTTGATTTCAGACTGCTAGCCTCCAAACTGTGGGAAATAAATTTCTGTTGTTTAAACTACCCAGTCTGTGGTATTTTGTTATGGCGGCCCTAGTAGATGAACATCATAAGTATTTTATGATTTTTTTCTCACTCCGCTGTTAGCATATGTTCAATAAACATTTAAGAAAAAATTTGAGCCAGGCTCGGTGGCTCAGCCTGTAATCCCACGCCTTGGGAGGCTGAGGTGAGTGGATTGCCTGAGCCCGCGCGTTTGAGACCCGCCTGGGCAATTTGGTGAGACCTCATCTCTACAATAAATCAAAAAAAAAAAGTTAGCCGGGTGTGGTAGCGCGCGCCTGTAGTTCCAGTTACTTGGAAGGCTGAGGCGGAAGGATCACCGGAGCCCAGCGGGTCGAGGCTGCGGTGGCCGGGAGCGGCCACTGCACTCCAGTCTGGGTGACAGAGTGAGACTCCAACTCAAAAAAGAAAAAAAGAAAAGAAAAAAATTTGAGGTTGGGAGAAACCTATTGAAATGGTAAGAAATAATAATAATTTAAACGACCAGTTGAGAGGCATATTTCGAAGAATGATGAAGACCGATTGTACAGCTCAGAAGCAACCTCCTCTAAACTCTCACCTCCCATGTAGCGGCACAACTAACTCCCTGGAGTTTTCCAGTCTGCAGATCTCGCCTGCGTGTCTGGATCTGCTCGGTAAGTGTTCTTTGTGCTGGCGGGTCTGCAACGTTTGTGTCTTCGGCTCTGATGGAGTGATTTGGGAGCTTCCCCAGCTGCTTAATTCCCACGTGCCATTGATTTGTCATTTGAAAGTTTAATCACAGCCCTGGATGGTGGCCAGGAGTTGAGGATGGCTTTCCCTCGTCTACCTCTCAGTGTATGTACCTGCTTATTTACTGATAAGTTGAAGTGCTCCCTGCTGGGTCTCACAAATAATCCCGCAAATCCTTGAGATTTATTTTAACGATTGATTAGAAAAGTCAATGTTGTACACTAAGGATTAAAAAAAGAAATATTTGGAATCTGCTTAAGTATCTGTTATCTCAAAGGCAGTCTTGATTCCTCTGAATTTATACGCCACAAACAGAAAGGGGAGGACAATTCTTATTTACACATGGCATGGTCTATGTAATGAAAAGGACATAGTCTGGCCCTCAAAGGACATCGATCCTAGCCTGAATCTATTCACTGATTGACGGTGTGACCTCCAGCAAATTATTTAACTTTTCCAAGCCGCAGTTTCTTTTCAAAATTATGGTAAAAAAACCACATCACATAAAATTGATCATCTTAACTATTTTTTTTTTTTGAGTTGGAGTCTCACTCTGTCACCCAAACTGGAGTGCAGTGGCCGCTCCCAGCCACTGCAGCCTCGACCTGCTGGGCTCCAACGATCCTTCTGCCTCAGCCTTCCGAGGAGCCGGAATTACAGGCACACACGACCACGCCTGGTTGATTTTTTAAAATTATTTATTGTAGAGATGAGGTCTCACCAAGTTGCCCAGGCGGGTCTCGAACCCGCGGGCTCAGGCAATCCACTCACCTCAGCCTCCCAAAGCACGGGATTACAGGCTGAGCCACCGAGCCCGGCCACCTTAACTACTTTT
>CAUYQG010157436.1:0-19785 GCA_963574415.1 Tarsius wallacei | reverse complement strand
GAATTAGATGCACAAAGGGTACAGCTTTTACTTTTTGAGAGAAAATTATGCTACAGCTGAAATCTTTACCCTCCTTGCCACCAACTCTAACAAAGTAAATACGTATTTAATTTTCATCTTATTGAGTAGCATTTACTGCCTTCTCATTTGATAAATGGGGTGTTACTTAGCTTATAGTGTTGGAATCAACCTGGAAATATTCCCAAACTGATCTTTTATGTTTGTTTCTGCACACGCACACACGCACACACACACACACACACACAAACACACATACTTAGGTGTCTATCATCTATCTACCTATTATCTATCTATCTTCCTATCTACCTATTATCTATCTATCTACCTATCTATCCCTTGAATATCCTGAGGGCCCCAAATAGCTTATACTGATTGTCATTTGGTTTATACGATGAACTCAAATTACTAGCTTTTTTTATTTTTGGAAAAACACAAGCAAAACCCGTTGAAATGTAGCTCAGCCATCTAAGATTCCATTCACAGAATAAATATAGTTTTTGTTTCGGAAAGTTTGTGTGATGTATTTTGGAAAATAATAGCATTTTTCGACATATTTTTGTTTTAAAATTTCCAGAAACACACATCTAAGTGTGTGTGTTGTTTAAATTTCAAGTTGAAATGTGTTTAAATTTATACATTTAAATATTATTCTTCTAATCCAAAGCCACACAGTACCTTACGTAGAAACAATTAGGCATTTAGTCAGTATTTAATGATTTGACATTTATAACCCTTGGATTGCAAGAATTATTTATTTGGCATTCTATGTCTTTCACATTTTACTTCCTGGCAAGTTAATACACTTTTAAGGAAGAAACTACCAATCTCAGCCTAGCACACACACATTTGAAGACTATTTGTTACAACAATCAAATGTAATCCATTCTGATATTTTTTATTATTATACAAATTTCTCACAATAATAGACCTTTGCAAAAGTCTGTAGTAAAAGTTCGCTGACATATTGACATTTAAATTTTACATTAGCTGGGTGCGGTGGCTCAAACCTGTAATCCCAGCACTTTGGGCAGCTGAGGCAAGAGAATTGCCTGAGCTCAGGGGTTCAAGACCAGCCTGGCCAGTTTGGTGGGACCTCGTCTCTATAATAAATCAAAAAATAAGCCGGGCATGATAGCGTGGGCCTGTAGTTCCAGCTACCTGGAAGGCTGAGGTGGAAGGATCTCCTGAGCCCAATAGGTTGAGACTGCAGTGGCCGTGAGCATGCCACGTCACTCCAGCCTGGGCAGCAGAGTGAGACTCCAACTCAAAAAAAAAAAAATTGTTTTAATTAAAAAAAATTGGTGGCACCCTGAACTGTTTGCTATTTTAGCTAATTTTGGAAAATTCATTTTGTTTCTTTAATATATTTCTGCAGATGCATACTGTAATATGCAGGAGTCTTAAAATACTTCTTTCTGAAATAAATTTGAAATCTGCTTCCTTTAGCAATGAAGTAATTGCTTCAAAAGAATTTGGCTTGTAATTTATTAAATTTAGATTTAATAAACTATAATTTAGTGTCAGATGGAATTATTCTTTAGGGCAGGGAAGTCTAATTTTATGGTGCTGTAACATCAGCATCATTTATAGTGCATTATGCAGTGGCACAAAATGTGGAAATATTAAATATCTTGAGGACATGGCACAGAGGAGGTAGCTTGGTTATGTGACCAGTTTCTAAATAGGAAAGTCAAGTGAACAATTCAAATAGTGGCATTTTCTACCTCTATAAGGCTCTTTGAAACATGGTGAGACAATTAGGCCAATTTAAGTTTTTTGTTTTGTTTTGACTTAGAGGGTATCTGTGTGTGTTTGTTTTACAGATAAGGTTGACAATATATTTGTAATACATTTTTTCAGGTTTTGGCAAGATTATGACTGAATTCACAAGTAGTTTGACTAGGGGACATATAATATTCATTATTTTATTGAGGAAAATTAATTTTGTTCTGCTAAGTTTTCTAGTGCCAATTTTATAAGAAAGGGGTAGGCTTATTATTATGCTAGGATGGTTCACTTTCTTTCTTTGTAGTTATTGGGAAAGGTAGTCATGAAAAGTCTATGGACTCCATTTGGCTTCCTAAGAATGGGCCTTGGGTGGGAACATTTCCTTACTGAGAGATAGGAGCCCTCAGGGTTGGTGCTGGGCTTATCAACTTGTGAGGACATATAGTTTTATTTTGTTTTGTCTTTGCCTTTGTTTTTCTGGACCTAATGAGCACTCTTGTGTCCTTCTTAAGAACATCTGTCAGTGGCTTTCAGGCACACTCCCAACTTGCCATATTTCAGACCCTGAGAGGGAGAGGCAGTGGCCCTTTCGTTGCAGCCAGAAGTGAGTTCCAGGCAGTCACATTGTCTGCCTTGCTGAAGAACCTGTCTGTTGACCGTGGGACCTGATGCATCCCAAGGGGTAGGATCTTGTGTGCACCCTTTCTCTCCTTTTGCTGTCAGTTAATGCTGGACCATTTGAGCCTGTGGTGCGTGTTGTCTGTTCTCAGCAACCACAAATCACGCATTGCTTCCCTCCCTAGTTGGCACTGTTCTGCCTTTTAACCTTGGCCACACTCATGGCATATTCCATCTGGCAGCACAACCTGCCTACCTAGAGAACAGTGAAAAAGTAGTCATTATTGTAAACTGCAGGCTATTCTCATGATTTGCCAATGGAATTGATCAAAGTTTGTTTCAAGTTTATACTGATTAACTTTCTGATGATTTTTTCTTTTACAAAAAAGTTATCTGTCAACGTGTTGTCACTTTATTTTAAAACTTTACTCTGACCCAGCAGGTCCGGACTGCAGTGACTGTGAGAGTGCCACTACACTCCAGTCTGGAAGACAGAGTGAGTTTCTGACTCAAAAAAAAAAAAAAGTGATATAGTTCCTTTAACACCCTCAGAAAACAAACACACACACACACAAAACACCATAATCCCAGTTTTGTTTCATTTCCAAAATAATTATTTATTTGCTTAGTACATTCCCAGATCTTTGTATGAAAAGATTGTTTCTTTGCTGATCAAAATCACACATTTTAGTGATTACAACAGAAAATTGTAAAGCTCTAGAAAGTATATCACTATCCCTGAAATATATACAGTGGCTCTTATAAATATGCAATCATATCGAAACATACCAACAGAAAAATCACCTTAGTCAAGTCATTGTATCTCACTACCTACTTGTCTTGATAGTTGATAGATACTGTAAACCCAGGAGGAAAAAAAACCAAAACAACAAAAGCAAAACTTTATTTTGGAAATGCTTCTATTTGAAATTAAAGTAATTAGTAGTAGCTCTGTGCTCAATTTTATGCTCATACTGCAAAGTCGACAGTGACTGACTTCTGCTGCTATGGAAAATGGAAGGGCAACTCAAACCTCCTTTGGGTAAGGAAGTCACAATCAGTCTTGGAGTCAAGGGGCTTGATGCCAGGGAATTCTCGGTCTTATTCCTTTTAACATTGTCCTTGGCAAGAGTAGCTAAAGATTACTGTTTAAATACATCAAGCCTACAATGTTGCTAGTGTCATTTTAAGAGCATAGATTTTAAAACCAGACTGAATGAATTAAAACAGTGATTTTGCAAGTTCCCAATTATTTGACCTTAGTTTCCTCAGCTATAGAATAAGGAATACAATAGTACCTGCCACAGAAGGTTATAGCAATTAAATAGATTAATACACAAAAACAACTAGAAAAATTCCTGGCAAAATGTAAGTGCTATGCATGTGTTTGTTATTTATTGATTGCTTGAATACTTTATGGCTACATGACTGTATGCTTTAGACAGAACACATGCTAATAACTTTCCAGATGCTTAAGTTGGATTATATATAATATACACTTAAAATTTTTCTCCTTTGCAATACATATACTATATATACTATATATTATAGTTATATGTCATAGTTATATGTCATAATATAATATAATATATAGTATATATACAAATAATAAAAGATATTATTTGGGATATTTTTCCCATTTATCTCACATATTCCTAAACGATCAAATTAATTATTTTTTTTAATGAGAGTGGAAATATTGCTGTGTGTTTTGGTAGCGTTTTAGGACTACTCTTTTAAAACATATATCATATTTACTGAGATATAATCCACATACTGTGCAATTATCAGATTTAGAATATACAATTTAATGGTTTTTAATTTATCCATAGAATCGTGCAACCATCTATAAAATCTATATTTAAAGTATTTTCGTCACTCCCAAAAGAAGTTCAAGATATTAAAAGTGACTCCTATTTTCTTTTCTCCGACCTCAAATAGCCCAAGGCAAATGAGAGGGGACCTCCCAAAAAACCTGGACTATGTAAAAAAATATATATATATATGTATTCTTACATGTTTAAACTTCAGTCACCTTCAAAGTACTCTCCACTAGATGCAATACATCAATTGAGATGCTTTTTCCACTGCTCAGAACAGTTTTTAAACTCACCAATGTTGATGTCTGTTAGTGCTTCCGCCGTTTTGTTTTTGTTTTTGTTTTTGTTTTTTTTGCTTCACCTCTTCTACATTGGCAAAACGTTTCCCTTTAAGGACCTTTTCATTTGGGAAAACAAAAATAAAGTTGCTTGAGTGAGATGAGGTAAATAGGAAGGTGGGGGATGGGAGTCATGTCATTTTTGGTCAAAAACTCCTGAACACTCAGCACAATGAACGCAGGTGCATTGTCATGGTGGAAGCGCCAATCACCTGTTGACATAACTTGGGCTGTTTCTTCTGCAAATGTTGACACGATCTTCTCAAAACTTGCAGATAAAAACTTTGGTTGACCGTTTGATCCAGAGGAACAAATTCTGAGTGTACTACTAGGGGCCCTCCCTCCAATTATAATTCCTTTTTTGGGGGGTCCCCCTTTGTATACTAATCTACTTCCTGTTTATCCAGATGAAAACATTTTATATAAATGTATCTTATATGAAAGGAATTATACAACATTTGGTCCTTTGTGAGTGACTTCTTACACTTATCTTGATGTTTTCAAGATTCATTCATACGGCAGCGTGAATCTGAACCTGTTTTTTATTTTTATTATTTATTTTTTTCATTTTTATTGCTGAATAATATTGATCCTATGAGTTCACATTTTATGTACACATTCATCAGTTAATAGAAATCTGGATTGTGTCTATTTTTTAAATTCTGAATTAACCTACTGGGGGGAAGAACCTTTAGGAACAGATTTGCTAGTTGATAGCATTATTCTATGTTTCATGGTTTTAGAAGCTACAGGGATGTTTTGCAAAGTGGCTATACCATTTTACATTCCCTTACGCAAAGTTGCTACATAACCAATACTTACCAACACATACTGCAATCTCTTTTATCATAACCATTCTATTGTGGGTGAAGTAGCATCTCATTTGCTTTGGATTTTCATTTCTCAAAGGACTAACAATACTGAACATCTTTTCATTATTATTAGTCATTTGTATATCTTTTTTGAAGATATGTCTATTAAAACCAAGTGCTCATTTTTTAATTGTGTTGTCTTTTTATTATTGAGTTTTAGGCATTGTTTATATGTTTCCGTAAACGCTTCTTACAGATATGTGATTTGCAAATATTTCTCCCATTCAGTGCATTGCTTTTTAGTTTCTTGATGGCATCAGTTGAAGCAAATCAGTTTCCAGATTTAGTAAAATACAATTTATCTATTTTTCTTGTTGTTGTTATACCACTGCTGTTATAGCTATGAAGTTTTTGGCACAACCCAAGGTTAAAAAAATTTACTCCTAGAGTTTCTTATAGTTTTTAGTTTTTGTTCTTATGTTAATGTCTATGAAGTAAATTTTGTATATGGTATGAGGAGGAAGTCTAACTTTATTCTTTGAAGGTGAATAGCCAGGTAGACCCCCACTATCTGTTGAAGAGACTAGTCATTCTTCAAGACATTTTTTTGGCACCCTTGTTTAAAAAAATAAATTTTAGACCAGGCATGGAGGCTCACTCCTATAATCCCAGCACTATGGGAGGCCGAGGTGAGAGGATTGCCTGAGCCTACGGGTTCAAAACCAGCCTGGTCAACTTGGCAAGACCTCATCTCTACAATAAATCAACAAAAATTAGCTGGGCATGATGGTACATGCCTATAGTTCCAGCTACTGAGAAGGCTGAAGTGGAAGGATCGCCTGAGCCCAGCAGGTCAAGGCTGCGGTGGCCATGAGCACACCACTGCATTCCAGCCTGGGCAACAGAGTGAGACTCTGACTCAAAAGAAAAAAAAAATCAATTATAAATGGAAATGTTTTTTTCTGGACCCTGAATCCCTTCCATTTGCCTATAAGTCTATTCTTATTCCAGAACTATGTAGTCTTGATTATTGTAGCTCTGAAGTAAGTTTTGAATTTAAGAAGTGTGGATCTTCGCTATGTTTCTTCTTTATTTTTTTTTCAAGATTGTTTGGACTGTTCTATGCACTTTGCTTTCATATTAATTTGAGAATTAGCTTATCAATGTTTGTAAAGAAGTCAGTAGGATTTTCATAAGGATTTTATTGAGTCTGTAGATCTATTTGGAGAGTTTTGCCTTATTAACAATATTAAGTGTTTCATGAATATGTTATATTATTCCATGTATGCTTTTCTTAAATTTTTTTCAACAATGTATTGCAGTTTTTAGAATATAACTTTTGGTCTTGTTTTGCTAAATTTATTTTAAGTAGGATTAATAAGTCTTTTAATCCTTTTGTGCTATTGTAAATGAAATTGCTTTCTTAATTTTATTTATGAATTCTATATTACTAGTGAGTAAAAACACAATTGGTTTTTATATATTGATTTCGTACCCTATGACATTGCTGAAATTGCTTGTTAGCTCCAGTTCAGATAGTTTTTGTGTGTGTGTTTGTGTGTTCTTTTTAAAAAATATTTATTTTTATTTTAAAGATGTGGGGTACAATTCAGGATTAGGTACATAAGTGGTCATCATACAGGCGAAGTTTGGGCCTCCCATTGGTCCTCATTTCGCCTGGTTTGGGAATAGGTACCCTTACTGATGTTATGTGCTCCACCTCCTCCCCCACAAACCATGGAGTTTTCAAACCACCTGGGAAATAAAAGGAGTTCCAGAACCATTTAACTGAATGTTATTTTAACTGCTTAACAAAGTATAATAAAGAATGATATTAAGCTGGGCTCGGTGGCTCAGCCTGTAATCCCACGCCTTGGGAGGCTGAGGTGAGTGGATTGCCTGAGCCCGCGGGTTCGAGACCCGCCTGGGCAAGCGAGACCTCATCTCTACAATAAATCAAAAAATTAGCTGGGCGTGGTAGCGCACACCTGTAGTTTCAGCTACTTGGAAGGCTGAGGTGAAAGGATCGCCGGAGCCCAGCAGGTCGAGGCTGCGGTGGCCGGGAGCGGCCACTGCACTCCAGCCTGGACGACAAAGTGAGACTCCAACTCAAAAAAAAAAAAAAAAAAAGGAAGGAAACCTTTGTGAACTTACATAGTCCCACATTATAAATTGCAAGAAAAAATGGAATTACAAAAAAATTTAAAAATGCATAATCATAGCAAATATTTCAGTATGTATTTGTTTAATAAAATAAAGGATTAGGAAGATAAAAATTAATAAGGATATGGACTATATTGGCAAGTTACATATAAAAGATGAACAGAGTACTGCTATTTGCAATAAATACAGAATAAAAATACTTTGAGTTTAAGTAACCTATTCAATATTTTCAAAATTTGGCGATATTGCAAATTGCAAAAGTACTGTCATCAAGCAACTCATATCATGCAGTTCATATTCTTTAACCACAATGCCAAAAAAAGGTTATAAAAGGGTTATATAAAAGGGTTATAATGTCATCCCTTATATTTTTGTACATGAATATATATATATTTACTCACATGGGTTAAAAAATTATGGTAGAAATAATACAATATTTAGAAACAACAAAATAAACTTATTGCTTGTCAAAATTCTGGAAAAGAATAAAGTAAATTTATGACATTATTTGACTTAGCAAATTCAACACATTAAGACACCATATGATCATTTCAATAGATGCAGAAAAAGGCATTGGATAACATCTAACATCTATTCCTGATGAAAAATTATTATTTTATATTGACAGATAAATTTGTATGTATCTGCTGTATACAACATGATGTTTGAAGTATATGTACATTGTGAAGTGACTAAATCTTTCTAATTAACAGGCATTATCATACATAGTTGCTATTTTAATACTAAGAACACTTCATATACACTCTCTAAGCATTTTTTAAAAAATAATCACTATGTAATCACAATGTTGAACAATAGATCTTCTGAACTTATTCTTCTCCACCCTAACTGAAACACTGTATCCTTTGACCAACATTCACCCAAATCCCCACCCTCTTCTCACCCTAGACTTTATCACCACCTTTCTTTCTACTTCTATGAGATTATTTTAGAATTTTTCTATGAGTAAAATCATGTTTAATTTGTCTTTCTGTTCATGGCATGCGTATATATATATATATATATATATATATATATTTAAGAATATTGGATATTGGATTTTAAAGCCTGGCATACCATAGGTGGATCTTATAAAAAAATTGAAACACAGAAATGAGAAAGAAATTATAAGAAAGTATATTTTCTGAATAAATTAGCAGTCATAGAAAAAAATTGAATTAGTTGATAAATCTACCTGCATCAATGAATCCTGTCAGCTGCTGTTACAGGTAGGTTTACAAAATTGTTAAGAAAAAAATAACCTCTGTGTTGTGCAAACTTTTTCAAAGATGGACATAAGAAGGAACATGCCCCAACACAATACTTAAGCCAGAATAAACTCAAATATCAACGTTAGAAGACATATCAAATACAAACCTTTTTGATTAATGTCTGTGTTAGTAATAAATTGCTGCCATAACAAATTACCACAAATGTATCATCTAAACAACATAAACTTAGTATTTTATGGTTCTGAAAGTCACAAATTTGACATGAGTGTCACTGAGCCAAAGTCAAGATGTTTCGGGGCTGCCTTCCTTTCTGAAGACTCTAGGGGAAGCTTTAGTTCCTTGCTTTTTTTCCTGCTTCTAAAGGCCCTCACATTCCTTGGCTGGTAACTCCTTTCTTTCATTTACAAAGGCAGCACATTGTGTCTTTCTGACCATTTCCCCATAATAATGTTTGTCTTTGATTAAAACTGTGAAAAATTCTCCACAATTTTAGGGCCTATATAATTGAATAGGGCCCACTTGGACAATCCAAAACTATCTGCACGTTTCAAAGTCTTTAACCTAATAATATCTGGAAAATTCCTTTGATATGAAAAAACCTATGAATGGGTTCTGAAGATTAATACTATATATCTTTGGAGGCAGGAGATCATTATTCTACCTACCAAAATCTAAAGCGTGCAAAAATCTATTAAAATTGTAATAAGCCTTCTATAATTGTGGGTACATATGTGTATATCCTAAACATATTGGTTTTAATATAGTAATGTAAAGATAATATGTCATAAGAATACCTATATTGTAATGTACCACAACAGTAGACTGAAGGAAAAAAATAAATGATCCCAGTTAGCACAAAACAAACAAAAAATAAAACTTTCTTCCAAAATCAACAATTTTAATTTTTTTAAAGAAAATTACTCCGAGGAAAACAGGAATTGAAAGAAATTTTCTTTATTTTACATAGCATGTCTATCAAAAAATGTATTATAAGGTGTATTAGACAGTTCAGGTGCTCTGTTTTACATCCCTCTGATCACAATACTAATTCCATCTAGAGATCGTGTAGGTAGTTCTAAGTTCATTGTGCTCTGATAATGTCTTGTCTCAAGCACAGTGCTAGATATCTTAATTTTCTGCCCAGGCTTGCTCTAAAATTACAGAAGCCTGAGAGAGTTTGCATGACTTTTGCATATGTACCGATTAATGAAATAAAATCTCTGGGACAATACTTGCAATTGGGATTGATCCTGAATTGCACCCCACATCTTTAAAATTAAATATAAAAATTAAAATCAAATAAGAGAGGGTCAGATAATTATCAAATACATTCTGCAAACTTTAGAGGTTCCAGCAATGTATCTAAAAGCAAAGAGAAAAATTATTTGTACCATCATTGTGTTTCAAATTTTATTTCAAACTGAACTACAGCACTTAGACAAGCAAGTAAAAGATCAAGACTGAAAAATGAACAATCTAATCTCCTCATTTCAGATGATATGAATTTCTATGTAGAAAATCCAAGAGAAGTTGTAGACAAAAACAGCTGTTAGAAACCTGAGATTTATAGCAATGTTGCTAAATAGAAGAGTGTCATAAGGAAATGAGTGTAAGTATTACAAACCTACAGAGAATAAAAGACAGAAAACAATATCATTTATAATAAATGATAGTATTCATTCATAATAGAAACAGAAAAAATAAAGCATAAATATATCTAACCAAATACTGTAAGAAACCAAGGAAAAAAATTTTTTTTTAATTATTCAGATAATTATATTGTATAACAAGATATAAAATAGCATATGAAAGCAAATATATGTGTATACATATACACATCAGCAAGTAAGTTATTTTTAAAGGACAATAACCATGTCATCCCATAAAACATCTTTTAGTGCTACAAACCTACAGAGAATAATCTCAGATATTTGGGAGAAGGTAGACACTAAGTTCAGCTCAGAAAAAAATTTTCCCCAATGTTATAAATATTGATGGGCCTGGAATATACATATCAATAGGATTCTCATAGGATGTTTTGGTAAGCAGATAATTAATTGAGTAGAGAAAAGAAATTATTATTAAATTCTGAGACATAACATTAAATATTACTGTAGAACTGAGATCAGGAGACAAGTGTATAGATTTTGTTCATTTTTTTCTCCAAAACAATGAGATTTTGTTCAATTTTATTTAACAAGCCTAAGTGATTTTTAGACATCAGGTGATTTCTTCTGCAAATAGTTGATTTTAATCTTAATCACTAATATAGAATGAAAAAATGCTGTTCTCTTATTTGAAGTTTTTTAATGCACCACAATGCTACTCATTAAGTTAGTTAGAAAGATTAACTAGATTTGATTCTATAGAATGTTGAATATTATACGGACGTTTAAACTTAACTCAAAGTAGTCTGAAAATAGTTAAAGACAAAAGAGAGAGACACACACAGAAAAGGCAGAGGGTGGGGAAGATCTCTGGCTGCTGCCCTAGGGAGTCAGGATGAGCAAAGACACTATTTTGAAGCAAAGAAGAAAAACCGAAGAAAAAAAGAAAATAGAATAATAATTTTAAAAAGAGCTTCATATATGGATTTCTGACCTTATAAGGGATAATTGTACACAAACACTCAAACCATGTTCTACCACAGTATTTCTCTCTTTCTATATAAAAAATAGAAGGCATGGTTATTCAGTCGTGTATAGAGGATAATGAGGGATTTTACTGACCCTTTCTTCAGTGAGCCAAGAGATTTTCATACTTCTTCAGGTGAATAAATCTTTTTAAAAATGTAGATATATTATTTTCTGTGTGCTAGGTGTTAAGTGGCTTGTCAAAGATTACAAATCTCTAGCCGGGCTCAGTGGCTCAGTCTGTAATCCCGCGCCTTGGGAGGCTGAGGTGAGTGGATTGCCTGAGCCCACAGGTTCGAGACCCGCCTGGGCAAGCGAGACCTCATCTCTACAATAAATCAAAAAATTAGCCGGGCGTGGTAGCGCGCACCTGTAGTTTCAGCTACTCGGAAGGCTAAGGCAGAAGGATCGCCGGAGCCCAGCAGGTCGAGGCTGCGGTGGCCGGGAGAGGCCACTGCACTCCCGTTTGGGCGACAGAGTGAGACTCCAACTCAAAAAAAAAAAAAAAAAAAGAAAGAAAAAAAAAAAAGATTACAAATCTCTACCCATGAACAAAATGCCAGAGAATGAAATCAGAATGGCTGCAGAGGAACCATGAGGCAAAGAGGGTCTTCTCAAAGCTGAAACAGAGAAGAACAAAGACAAAAGAAATCTTGGGAGAAAATATTACCATTGGAATAAGATTGGTTAAGTTAGAAGAAATATATCAGACAAAATTTTAAAAATGATACCACAGCACAATTAATTCTGCTTCTGGATACATAGGATTTTAACTTTTCATAGGATAGAAAAATTTTGACTTAATGTAATGGATACACTCATTTCTTTTACAAATGTCTCTTGAGTGCCATACACTGCTCTATCACATGAAAGATACAAAAATGATGTAGACAGACAAGATTCAAGTACTCATAAGTTGCAATTTAGCAGCTTAATTTACTCTTAAATGTTATAAAGAGGCAATATATCATAGTAGTTAGAATAGACCCAGCTTTGAATACCAAATCTACCAACTTTTGGCTTTATGAACTTGAGCAAGTTACTCAATTTCTCTAAAACTTGTCTCCTTATTTGTAAAACAGAGATAATAATATTTAACACACAGGATTGCTGTATTAAAATTGAATGATATATGCATAGCAGTTCATCCAATGCCTGGAGCTTAACCTTCATTAAATGTTAGCTTATTATTATTAATTTTTTTATTATTATGATTTAGTGCCTATTGTGTTTACTGAAACTTATTGAACAAAACATATTTAAGGATATTTCAAAGGTAGTTAATAGTATTTGCATTAGTTTAGGTTGTGTGCAGGGAGCGAAGGAGAGGAATAAAGTATGGATTTTCATACTCTTAGAAAAGAAAGCAAAGAATATTTCAGCTGGTCTATCAATGTCAAAGAAAGGTCTTACAATTTCTTTTTTTTAAAAGATATGTTCAAGCATCATCATTTGTATAAGCATGAAATGAATGATGAGCCTGATTTGTCAATATTTTGCTAATTTTTCACAGCTGATGTTACATAAAGTAATTAAACACCAAAATATTTTTGTATTCTGACTTATGAATTGACAAATTTAACTTGAACTATAATTTTGAATTGGAAAATATAGTAAATAGCTTGTAGTTGACTGTAAATTTACATTTATCCAAAATTTATTCATATTTAGTAGTAATAAAGTCATATATCTGCTATGATTATGAATTGTATTTTTTAAAATACAGATCAATGCAAGGCTTTATGTACTGTCCAGTCTTATCTGATGTAATTGAAGATATTGACAAATTCAACAGTATTCAAACAGAAATTAAAGTTTCAGTGTAAAGTTGCATTTATTTTCTATCCATGAAAAAAAATGATCCAAAAAGTCTTTGAACTCTTCTCTGAGGGTCTTGTACTTTCAAAGCTTTAACTCAAGATACAAGACACCATTTTTTCCCTCTCTAATGAGACTAGTGCCTCAGGATATGTATAGAAGCCAGAAGCACTAAATTAACTTTATCTCTAGTTAAATTACACTAACCATCTCCTTAGGAGCTTTTCAAAATCCTTGTTTCTGAAACAGAACTGCATATATAAAAAAAAATTATTTATAAGCTTTTCAGTATTTGTACTTTTTTGTTTAATGGATATGTACAAATAATTTTAATAAATTATCTATTAAATTCCCAATGGAGCTATAGTTATTTCTAGAAATTCCACTACATGTAATTTAAATTAAATATCTCAAAATTCTTTTCCTTAAAATAAAAATAAAAGTCATATTTTAAAAATTAACTAAAAGATAGAAATAATTTTGGTCTGCCCCATTGATGCTAAATATCTCAGAAGATTAAGTTGTGTGATGTAGCCTAAGTGAATCCCTGGGATAAGACGATAGCGGCAGCATTTATTAAATGTATTTATCATCATTAAATAAACTCTTTCAAATTTAATTAATTCATTTTAAGTGAAGACAATATTATATAATCTTTAATATTCTGGTGTTTTGAAAAAGAGAATATCTTGTTACATAAATAATTGTTTCTATTCTCTTGGAAGACTTGCCTCAAACACTTTTATTGCAATGGCAGGCATCAAAGAAGTCAACTTTGGTGCTTTCAAAATAAAAAAAATTATCGCTGGAGAGATTAGAGAAGCTTACATGCGGTGATGAGTATAAATGAAGAAAGCAGATTACAGCACTTAATTGTCAATTTTCTAAGGAAACATGGAGAGTATCAAGTTATTGACTGCAGTAGGAATTTTATGAAAGACCATTGAGAGAACTTAGTACTTGATGTATTCAGTAAATAGTGATGAAAAACTCTTGTATGAGGTGTTCTACAAAGAGGGAAGAGAGTAGATGGTAAATGTAATTAAAAACATTTCTCATGAGAAAAAGAGCTGTGTATGCAGTCCATAATTTTCAATGTTCCCAACTCAGTTAAAGTAGAAAATAAAGACCCTTCAAAAATTTTGTGGAAAATAAAATGAGAAGATACAAATTTATGTATATATTTATTTATACATATACTTGATTTCTCAACATAATCTTCATGAAATTCAAGATAATTTTGTCAGTGATAATACCAGCCATTTAACCTATTCCTCAAGAACTGAGGGTCCTGGGAACTTAACCAAGTCAATGAATTCTTTTGACACTATTAGCTAATGAAAAATGTGTGTCTTTTAAATTTATTTTAAGTTTAGGAAATGACAACAAATCATTAGGAGCCAAATCAGGACTGTAAGATGGATGCCCAATAAGTTTCCATTAAAATTTTTGCAAATTGCCCATGCTTGATGAAAGAAATGAGCAATGAGCAGGAGCATTGTTTTGGTGGAAAAGGACTCTCTGTGGAAGTTATCCTAAGCTTGCTTTTTTCATTTTTATTTTTAGTTGCTAAAGCCTTGGCTAACTATCTCAAAATACTCATATAATAAACATATGTTATTGTTCTTTGGCCCTTCAGAAATTCAACAAGCAAAATGCCTTGAGCATCCCAAAAACCTGTTACCATAATCTTTGCTCTTGACCAATTCACTTTTGTTTGAGTGAACTACTTTCACCACTTGGTAGCCATTGCTTTCGTTGTGCTTTGTCTTCAGGATTGTACTGGAGAAACCATGCTTCATCAGCTATAATAATTCTTCAAATAAATTATTCAAGATCTTGACTTCATTTGTTTAAAATTTCTGTTGAAAGCTTTACTCTTGTCTGCAGCTGATCTGGGTGCAATGGTTTTAAGACTCAAATGGAAATTTACTTAACTTTAATGTTTCCTTTAGTATTATGTAAGCCAAACCAATTAAGATGTCTATGGTGTTGACTATTGTTTCTGCTATTAATCTTTGGTCCTCTTCAACTAAGGCCAAATAAGATTAATTTTTTTTTTTTTTTTTTAGAAAATTGATGTGGATGGCCTGTTGCTGCAGGCATTATCTTCAACATTGCCTTGTTCCTTCTTATATTAAGTTCTCCATTTATAAACTATTGATTTCTTTTGGGTATTTCCCTCAGAAATTTTTCATAAAGCATCAATGATTTCACCATTCTTTTACTCAAGTTTCACCATAAATTAGATGTTTGTTCTTGCTTCCATTTTAGCGGAATTCATGTTGCTCTGATACAAGATGTCTTAAACTGATGTCTTATCCTTTTTAATGCCTCAAACCAGATTCTGTTAGTTTATTTTGGCCCCCCAATTTTTCATAATCCATAAAAAATTTTTTAATAATACATATTTTCCATAAGTTTTCTTAAGATCACTGGTATAAGTCTGACTGTCACTGACTACTTACAATAAATCATTATAGAATGCATATAGCAATTATTCTTCCTTTTTACATATACCAAATGAATATATATATATTCCATGCATAATGGAACAAAAAGTGATTAGAGAAGAGAAGGGCATTTACAAATAATGTTTATGTCAGTATTTGTTATGTTCTCTTTGTAACACAAATTCTAGTGGTAAATACGCTATACAGAGTTTAATAGAAAAAATAGTTTACTTTTTTGTTCACATCTAAAAAATTCCCAACTTAAATACAGTAATTTCCATTAAAGTTCTAGCCTTGACAATCCAACATGAAAGCATATCTCTATTCTCTTATGGTCATAGAATTTTAAATTTTTACTGTTTATATAAGCATAATTATATATGTAATTGCTTTATTGTCATAATTTTCTTCACTATCTAATCTAAGTAATTAGCATATTTTGAAATTACCAATTTACAATCAGCCTTTTTGCTACTGACCTCACATGTGCTGCCATCTTTTGCAATGTAAACAAATCTGTTGTCAAAACTCACACACACACACACACACACACACACACACACACACATCGAACAAACAAAAAAACCCCTGCTACCATTGCACTTTTTTCTAACCAGTACATTGGAGAATATCTAATATGTTTTTCTGTCTGAATCCATAGTAAAACCTACTCCCAGGATATGTATTGGGAATATTTTACCTATCTCCATCTCATAACACCGTGAGTGAAGAATTAGAAAGGATCTTTGAAATGCAGCACTTACTTTCATTTTGGGGGGCTGATAATTTTCTTTTCCTAAATCCAGAAGCAACTGCGATGGCATCCTAACATAGAAATCCTATAAAACCTTCTCTTTGCTCCCCTGATTCATAGTAAATGTACTGGGGATCATAATGGGTTGAATTATGTCCCTCCCAAAAACATGTTGAAATCTTAACCCCTAATATCTTGGAATGTCGCATTTAAAAAATAGGGTCATTGCTGCTGTAATTTGTATAGATGGGGTCATAACGTAATAAGGTGGACCTTTAAACAAATGTGAGTAATGTCTTTGTAAGAAGAAGAGAGACACAGGGATACAAGGGGAGAACATCGTGTGAAGATAAAGGCAGAAACTAGAGGTAGGAATTATAAAATAGGAAAAGTTTTTAATTTCCTGAAAGTATAAATGTTTCAGATAAATCTTAAAGATCATGTGCTCTACAAATAGCGTGGCCAATATAATTCAATTTATTTATAACTTTACATAAATATGTAAGCTAAATAATTTTGAAATAAAAATCTTTTTTTTTTTATCTTAGCATCATTTTGTAACAAGTATTATAATCAGGTTGACTGGCATAAATTAAAACAAAATTCATGAATTAGTCATTGTATTTCAAAAGAGATGAAACATGATATGGAATAAAGTACAACTTAATGCTTGGAAAGTGAATACTGATAAATCAGTATCTTTTAAATTACAGTTTATTAATCTATTGCTAACTTTCTTACAAGTTTTTATTGGACTACTTTGGTATGCTTAAGTATAATTGAATAAAAATGAATATTTTACATCCACAACAATGTTTAAATCACTACAAAACTGCAAGGTTAAATCTTGATACGATCTTCAATAAAATTGTTTTTTAGCTTAGTAAAGAAAACTGAGAATATTGGAAAATATTCCTAAGTTAAAATAGAATAGTAATGATAAATGTATAATACAAAATCATTTGTCAACTTAAAGAAAAATATAAATGATATAAGAAAATCAGGCTACTTTATATTTAATTCTACTATTTATAATTTGTTGAACTGTGTATGTGATTCTTCAGTGTTTCTATATTTCTACAATTCTTGCGGGGACAACTAGCTGCCAACTAAAAATTTATGTTTCACGTTTTACAGTGTAGAATTGACATTGTGAAGCAGCTACATAGACTTGAACTACATTTCCCAGATGCTTGTACACTTAGTGGGGCCACGTGGACAGTTCCCACAATGGAATATGAACAAAATTGTTATGTGTCATTCCTTGTTCAAAGTAGTTAACAAGTTGGCATGATTTGCAATTTTTGCTTTCCTTCCTTCAGCTAAAATGAGGGTACACTGAGACTCAAGGCAATAGAGGAAAGGAGCCACACAATGAAAAGAGCTTGGATTACTTAATTACCATGTGATGAAAGTCACATGCAGACTAAGCGACACCATGAACAGTTATGTGAATGAGAAATAAAGTTCTAAATTTTTAAACCACTTAAATTTGGGGTCAACTTAAGTCAATTAACATCACTCTAACTAAAACAACAATTAAAAAATGCTACACCGAGCCGGGCTCGGTGGCTCAGCCTGTAATCCCATGCCTTGGGAGGCTGAGGTGAGTGGATTGCCTGAGCCTGCGGGTTCGAGACCCGCCTGGGCAAGCAAGACCTCACCTCTACAATAAATCAAAAAATTAGCCTGGCGTGGTAGTGCACGCCTGTAGTTCCAGCTACTTGGAAGGCTGAGGTGAAGGATCGCCGGAACCCAGCAGGTCGAGGCTGTGGTGTCCGGGAGCAGCCACTGCACTCCAGTCTGGGTGACAGAGTGAGACTCCGACTCAAAAAAAAAAAAAATGCTACACCTTTAAATATATCATTTAATTAATTAGTGGTATTATTATGAAAGCAATATATTAAAAGTATTTTATTTTCTGATTATCCAAATATAGTATATTAAATGTATTAGGTATAGATTTAAAATAGTAATTCCCTTATAGAGAGTTAAATACTGATGCTAGCTTCTTTATGGTCAGAAAAAGATAAGCAGAATCACATTTATTATAGATGTCTTCCCAGAAATGCATTAGGAGCCAAACAGATGAATACATTTGACAGGACAGCAACTTATTCTAATTATATTAAGCAATGTATGGATAACATGTGATTACACCAACCTGTTTTGGGTTTAAGTTCCACCATTTAGTACATCTTTCTAATTTTCATATAGTCTTATAAGTAAGACCTAGCAATATTTGTCAGAAAAGCTCTTAAAAGCTTACTAATTGTCAGTCACTCTGCTTTATGCAAAGTAGTGATCAAAATGTCATTATTCTTGCCTTCATGCTTCTTAGTTAGTGAGGGAAGTCAGATATTAGTTGAATAAAAACAAACAAAAAAAGTTACAGAAAGACAAGAATTACTCTATGAAGAATAATTATAGAGCAAAATGAGATAGTATAACCAAAACATATAAGTGAGAGGAAGGCTTATTCAGGGAAGTTCATTCATGCTTAGACCTGAAAAATAACTGGGATTGATGGAATAAACATGTGAGACAGAGGAAGAACATATAATTTTTTTCAATTGAGTTTAAGGAAATGAAAGAGAGTTCATTTATCAGTATCACACTGAACGGGAGAAAATGGCAAGAGGTATGCACAGAGGGGTCATCATAAATAATTAGAATTTTAGCCCAAGTATAATGGGAGGTTAAAATATTGGGGTCATTTGAATGCTAGATTCGTGTATGTCCAGAGAATACTCTGAATATTGTTTAAATAGCAGAAGGAGGGGCAACAGTGCAAGTGGTCAAGAATGCCATGACTGAGAACTGATGAGGTCTTCCACTGGGCTGGAAGACGACGGAAAGACAAAAGTGGAATTAAAAGTGAAATCAATTAGGGATATATTTTAGAGGGTGTCAAAACTCTTTACCAAAGGGTTTAAAGAGGATGGATGTGAAAACAATAATTCATATTTTTAGAATGTTCATCTTTATTTTAATTTTTAATTTAATTTTATTTTTATTATAAAGATGTGTGGTAAAATACAGGGTTAGGTATACAAACATTGATTATGCTGGTACCCTTTTTGATAAGGTATGACTTCCTCCCCTAGCAGTTTCCCTCAACTGCCAATCCCAACCCTCCTCCCCTGACAGTTTCCCACTACCGCCGATCACTTTTTTATAGTATTATAATTGTTCAAGGTCCGCTTATGAGTGAGAACATATGGTACTCTGTTATTTGTTTCTGTGATAGATCACTGAGTATGATTGACTCTAAATCCATCCAAGTTGCTGAGAAGTCCATATGAATTCATTATTTTTTTTGTTCACTATAAGAGTTAGAAGGAATGCTTTATTTAAAAGTGTTTGTATACCTTAGAAGCTGCAATAAAGGAGGT
>CAUYQG010157434.1:0-16800 GCA_963574415.1 Tarsius wallacei | reverse complement strand
CAACTTAACACAAAACTGGGAAACCTCTTTCCACCCCAAACAAAAAAAAAAAAAAAAAACCAAAAATAAATTAGTTATACATTAATATAATAAATCTTTTTTTTTTTTTTTTTTGAGTTGGAGTCTCACTCTGTTGCCCAGATTGGAGTTCAGTGGCCACTCCTGGCCTCCGCAGCCTCAATCTGCTGGGCTCCTGCAATCCTTCCACCTCAGCCTTCCAAGTAGCCGGAACTACAGGTGCGCGCTACCACTCCCGGCTAATTTTTTGATGTATTGTAGAGATTAGGTCACGCCAAGTTGCCCAGGCGGGTCTCGAACCCGCGGGCTCAGGCCATTCACTCACCTCGGCCTCCCAAAGCGGGGGATTACAGGCTGAGCCATCGAGCCCGGCTTATTTTTGCTATTTTTAATGAATGCATTTTTAAAAATTATTTTTAATGTTCCAGCTTTCATGTATAATATGACAAATAACAAAAGATATGATCCACATAAATAAAAGCTTTTTCAAATTTCCAGTAATTTTTAAGATTATAAAGTTTTTATGAGATTAAAAATTTTGGAAATTGATTAATTAGAAGAACTGATATTCACACTCCTCAGAGTAGTCCTTTGATTCAGGTACTATTAGTATCTTCATTTTACAGATAAGGAAACAGAGGCAGATGGCTGTTAAATCATGTGTTGTTCAAGGTAACACACGGTTGAGAAATATTTAAACCCAAGTACTCTGACTTCAGAGTCCATTTTTTTAGACAGCCGATTTTATTGTCTTTCTTAGCTGAGAGTGCTAACCTTTCAGCTGAATGGAAAAAAACAAACAGCCCTATTAAAAAGTGGGCAAAAGATATGAATAGACGGTTCTCAGAAGAAGACATATGAGCAGACAACAGATGCATGAAAAAATGCTCAGCTTCACTAATCATCAAAAAAATGCAAATTAAAAACTCATGGAGATACCACTTAACTCCAGTCAGAATGACCATTATCAATAACTCAAAAAACAACAGATGCTGGAGAGGATGGGGGGGGGAAGAAAAGGGAACTCTTCTACACTGTTGGTGAGAGTGTAAACCAGTATAACCTCTGTAGAAAACAGTGTGGTGATTCCTAAAAGATCTAAAAATCAACCTTCCATACGACCCAGCAATCCCTCTTCTGGGAATATGCCCAGAGGAGCTCAAATCATTCTATGAAAAAGATATCTGCACATGCATGTTTATTGCAGTATTATTCATAATAGCAAAAACACAGAACCAACCATGCTGCCCATCAAAGGTGGAATGGATAAAAAAGAGTGGTATATATACACAATAGAATATTATGCAGCCATAAAGAAGGACAAAATTATGAACTCCGCAGCAACTTGAATGGATTTAGAGTCCATAATACTCAGTGATTTATAACAGAAACAAATAACTAAGTACCACATGTTCTCACTCGTAAGTGAACCCTGAACTTTTATCATAATACTATAAGAAAGGTTTTGGCAGCAGCAGGACACTGCTGGAGGGGTGGCACATAACATCAATAAGGACATCTGATCTCAAACCAGGTGAAGTGGGACCAAAGGGAGGCCCAAACCTGTATGATGACCACTTGTATACCTAATCCTGAATTGTACCCCACATCTTTAAAAATAAGTTGTTATTTAAATATTGCGACTAGCTGAATTGACAACTAGGTGCATTCTATGCTAATTGATGAGAAAAGAATCCTATCAAAAGTCTTGTAATACAAGTCAAGCTAAACTTTACCAGTGGAAAATATGTACCATATTTACAGGTGTGGCCTGGCAAATGTTCAGTGCATCTTTGAACCCCACCCCAAAGAAGTGTATTGATGACTAAAATTCTGTTTCTAAGGGAAGGTGTCAACTTTACTGAATTTACATTTTCAAATAATGCTAAGTAGTCTTCTTAGCTATTTCAATCTAGGTAACTATAAACGCTAAATGAGGTTTTTAGATAAAATGAAAACTCTGTATAGGCTTTTTTTATTTCGGGATACATTTACATATCTCCATAGCTGGGTAAAGTCCTTTTGTCACGACGTGAGACAATGCCACATTAGCTTTACAAAATCTACGTCATTACTGATGATGGTAGATTTACAATAGTGTTTTGCTTATAAGCACATTTGGATTAATAATAAAATATAGACAATCTTTAAACATCCTTGGTAACAATAAAAAGATCTCACATTTAAAAGAAGATTTCAATTACTTTTCATTAAAGTGTTTGTTACACTAAGAAAAAAGTTGACATCTTAATTACTTTGAAGTCAATATTTTATTTCCTCAATTTCTATTCCTGTTTTGTTTTTTATATTAAAATATTTATTTAATATTTATATTTATTGATATACATTTTTTTTTAGTCAAGTTCTTACTATGTCAACCAGGTTGGAGTGCAGTAGCATGATCACAGTTCCCTGCATTCTTGACCTTCTGAGAGCGCAAGTGATCCTCCAACCTCAGTCTCTTGAGTAGCTGGGATTACAGGCACTCTGCCACCACGCCCACTTAATATTTTTATTTATTTTTTCATATTTTTCTGTAGACAGAAAGTCTTGCTATGTTACCCAGGCTGGTCTCGAACTCCTGGGCTCAAGCAATCCTCCTGCCTCGGCCTCCCAAAGTGTTGGTATTACAGGCATGAGCCATTGTACCCAGTCTAACTTTTTTTTTGAGGAAAATTCAAACATATTCAAAAGTAGAGAGAGTGAGAGAATAATTCTTCCCCCAGCTCCTATTCCTTGTACCCATCTATCAGATGCACGATTAACTCATGGAGGTCTTATCGCATAGTACCCACCTGCATCCCTCTGCAGCTGAATTTTTTACAGCACATCATCATGTTTTCTGGGAAAGCAATGTGTCACTGAATTAGGTTTGGAAGGATGCCTAGCAGCTCCCTTTCCTGAAAGATGAGGCACCTCGGGTGGAGAGACTGGCTTGAAGGCCAGAAAGAAGTCTGGGACGTGAACATGGCAGAGCAGGCCGGCTTGAGGGATGGATTTAACAGGTGCTGTGTGAAGCAAGGTTGAAAGAAGAGCTAAGCTAGAACAAGGCAGGAACCTTGCTTGTCTTCATGGTTCTGTCAGCCTCTACTCCCCATCATCTAAGCATTAAGCCTTTAACATCTAAAACTAGTCCCTGAATCTGAGAAGCAGAGTTAGAGGGAGAGTACCAGCATAAACATGCGGGTCCTAATGGAATTACACTCTACACAATTTAAAAATCACAAGGATAGGAACTGTCACTGAAGCTAACATATGTGGATTCTATAAATAATGTCGAGTATCTATAAGAGGCACCGTCGTAGTTGATGAGGATCCAGAGGTGATCAACACAAGCAATGTCTTGGCTTTCTAGTCACAATGGGTAATGTTAGAACATTAGAGGAACCTGAAATAGTCAGACTTTCATGAAGACCAAAATGTTCTCTCATGAAGAATAGCCATTAAATAAAAATTCATAAGTATCAGTTTACAACTTTTTAAAACAGAGTAGGAAAAATTTATCATGAGAAATGTGAGTGCATATACATAGTGCTTTTTAAATTTTAAAATACATTTATCTGTTTTCATAGTGAAGTTTTTAAAGCCCTCATGTTATTCTCTGTTTTCAGTGTCTGTATTGCAATATCAGAAGTGATTGTACCTCTTTATATCTTTTATTTTTCCATCTGTCAAGTTATCATAATGACTCATACTAGCTAATAATTCTTGAGGCTGTAATTATCCATGTTTACTCTTCAAAAGGCTTTGAAAAAAATTATAACCATCACAGTTTGATGTTACTACAGGTTTGGAAAATTTTATTGCTACAATATATTTAATATGAACATCAACATGTAGAACAGATATTATAATATATTATTCAAATAGAGATTTCCATCTATGATATTTATTTAGAAGCAACATCTTAAACTCTTGTCATGTAAATATCTACAGTTACTTAATGTACCCAATTAGTTTGTATGAAGCTGCCCTGGTTACTAAAGCAAATGATACACACTCTTTACTTCTTTGTTTGTTTAATTTATTTGTTCAATTTAGTGTGTAAAATATTGCTTAATAAGACACTATATGGATGTTTTACTCAATGAACATATATTTGGTACTGTCAAGTATAGCTAAAATTAAACTTGTGTGATTAATACAAAAAAGTGTAATAATGTTTCCTGTCATCCAGTAGTTAAAGATTTAATTGAAGAAGAAAGGAAAGTGAAACAAAGAATATAAGGTAATCATATTGTATAGTAAAATAAATACAATGCAATAAAATCAATTAACATCACAATGTACAGAAAATAAAATAATGTTCAAACTTTCTGGTTTGTTTAATATAATTTTTAGACCTATCAATTGTGCTTCCTTTCTGTGCATCTTGTGACTCCCTGAAATATACTTAGTCTATACGTAGCTTAGTTCATTGTTGTTCTAGAATTTCATTATAAAAATTATAATGTACTGCTCTAAAACTAGAATGATTCATTTTGGTCATCTAAGTTTTGCGTTTTTATTTGAAAGTTTCCTAACTGTGTTAGTGTGTATGTGTGTGTGTGTGTGTGCCTTTATTTATTGTAAAAGGGATTGGAGGTCATGGTAATAAAACTCTGATGAAGTGATTTTATTATTTTTTTATTTTTAAATTTACTTTGACAATCAGTCAAAAATTGTGATGTGGCATATCAGTGGCAGCTATCATCTCAGGGGGAAAGCTTATGGGACAGTGAGATGAGAAAGTTGCCTTGTGACAGCTAGTCAAAGTAAAAAAGCCTTTGATACAATATTTTCAAGTTCTAATACGATTTGTCCTTCATTTAAGGATATGTCTTTCAAATTATCAGAGTACTTGTGTTAGCATATTCAGAACTTCATTACAACTAAGAACAAAAAGATTTTGGCTGAGTAACACTTCCCCATGATCTAAATTCATGAAGATTTGCATCTTCTTGTATTTTGATGAACATGTTACAATTTTCAAAATTACAGCATATTTTACCTTAGATTTACCCTATGACAATTTACTTACTATCAAAGGGAGTCACCAAGTAGTAATTCATCTAAAATTGAAAGTGGTTTGAGTTATTTCTAGGAAAAAAAAATCCAACAGCTAAATTTGTCCTTTTGTTCATTAGACATTTTGTCTCTTTTCTGTTTTAGGATTTAGTTTATTTAGCTCTTTATTCCTTAGAAGTAAAAGAAAAATTGAAAAGTTATCCCCATATTGAAGCATTTCTCTGTAATAGTGTGGTGATTAATTTAATGTGTCAACTTGATTGCAAGATTAAGGGATGCCCAGATAGCTACTAAAACATCATTTTGGGGTGTGTTTGTGAGGATGTTTCCAGAAGAGATTAGCATTTGAATTAGTACACTAAGTAAAAAAGATTCACCTTCAACAATGTGAGTGGGCATCATCCACCAATTTTTTGAGGGCCCATTTAGCACAAAAGGACAGAGGAAAGGAGAATTCTCTTTTTCTTCTTGAGCTCCTGGTTCTTGGGCCTTCAGAAAAGGATGGATTATACCACCAGCTTTACTGGTACTCCAGCCTGCCTATAGCATATGGTGAGACTCCTCTGCTTCTATAATCATGTGAGAGTCAATTCCCATAATAAATCTTCTTTAACATTTCTATTTACATCCTATTTATATGCTTCTCTGGAGAACCCTGACTAATATAGCAAGATAGCTTATTTTTATATATTTAGAAATTTCCCGTAGACAACATCACACTGATCTTCTAAATTTCTATATAGCTTAAAATTTTTTAACTTACATTTTTCATCATTCTGTTTGTCATTTTATTTTGTATTATTTTTATAAACAAAGTATATTTTCATATATTTAGCTTATGCTTTTACTACTTCACACTCAAAACATATATTCTTTATGAGATACTTAACTTTTTAGTGATCTTGAACCCTTACTCATTGATCATATTACTATATTACATTAGTTTTCTGATACCATTGCTTTGAAGAGTTTTGTTCTTTAATGAGCAACATTAGAGTAATAATAGAGACTATAAATGTTAAAAAATAAGAAAAATATGTTCCTTAATGAATGGTAAATATCATATACTGTTTAGTATAATCCTTGGCATATATAATGCTTGCTATTACTGTCATTTGATCTTTGTTGAGAATATGAAGTTTCTTTAACCACTTTGCTGATTTTTTTTTTTTTAACAATAAAGTTTCTCTCTGTTATGCTGCTGATCTTCCCTTGGCTGAGAATGGCAAATACATTACTGTGGACACGAAACTAGTCAAATTGCTGAAGAGAATCCCAAATCAGAACTGAGCAACCAAGTGGCATTTCTCTCAGTTCTGACACTCTCATCATACAGACATTCTTAATCACCAGTGATTTCTTAATATTACCTAAATATAATTTTATCTTTCTAAGCATTCATATATGAAGAGATCTCAGATAATCATGCGGTTTCAACTAACCATAATTACTTTGCTGACTGAATCTAAATTTGGGGGGATACTTGTAACTGTTAAATGTGACAGTGATACAGGAATGCCTTTTAACATTTTATTATTTTCCTATGGGTAAGAAGCTGCAGTTACACAGTAAACTATATCCTGGATACTGACCAACTGCGTTAGAGTTGCCACCTAGATAACAAGCCAGAATATCAGATACCTATTTGATCAGCATTTCATTTTTTAAAAAGTGAGTTTCTAAGAAAGCCATTTTTACAGTAAAATCTACAAAAAAATTATATATTTTACTAAAAACAATTCTGAGTAAAATATTTTATTTTTGTCTTTATCTAATATAAGCTGTTGCCAATATGGGTCAGATAATCATGTTAAAAACTAATATTTGTGATGATGTCACCCAACAAATACAACAAACTAAAAGAACAATGCCAACTCAGCTCAAAACATCTTTTTTTAAATGTATATATCTTATTTTAAAGATGTGGGGTACAAGCCGGGCTCGGTGGCTCAGCCTGTAATCCCGTGCTTTGGGAGGCTGAGGTGAGTGGATTTCCTGAGCCCGCAGGTTCGAGACCTGCCTGGGCAACTTGGCGAGCCCTCATCTCTACAATAAATAGATTTTAAAAAATTAGCCAGGCGTGGCAGTGCGCACCTGTAGTTCCAGCTACTTAGAAGGCTGAGGCGGAAGGATTGCTGGAGCCCAGCAGGTCGAGGCTGCAGTGGCCGGGAGCGGCCACTGCACTCCAGTCTGGGCGAGACTCCAGGGTGAGACTCCAACTCAAAAAAAAAAAAAAAAAAAGATGTGGGGTACAATTCAAGATTAGGTATACAACTGGACATCGTACAGTAATCTTTTTGTATTAATGATCAATGCTTCATATTTCAGGTCTACTTAATATTGAAGTAATTGTTAACAATTTAAAGTTTCATTTGTGAATTCAGAAAAATATTTTTTTAAAGGTGAAATCAATATTAAAAACTAGTCCAAGGACACAGTTGATATAAACTGAGAGAATAACACTAAAAAAGAAAATTCCTGACTTCGCAGAACAGAAATCACCTTAGGGAACATCTGTTCTTATTGTAACTATACTGTATTGCCCCAATTTTCCTGAGTAGCTAAATTCCCAATTATCATTAAATTCTCAGAGAAAGCTGGGCTTCTATATCAAGTCTGGGCTTGTGGAAGTCATTGCAAACTGATTCTCATTTGGGACTTATGCGAATTTCAACTTGAAGAAAGAATGTTTCAAACATGCCTTATCTTTTTTTTCTATATTTTAGTTAACCTGTTTCTCTTATAAGTCACCAAAGGTCAGAAACTAGCAGTTATGAAATTTAATTTTTACTCATAATATTAATGTGGAACTTACTATGTAAAGAACTTAAAATATATAATATTGAGAAAACATAAAATAAATTATATTATTTTTCATTCTTCCATCATTTATTTAATCTTACTACTAATAAAGTATATACTATTGCATTTTAATAATTCAATTTCAATATCATAAAATATACACAATATGATTTTATATTATATGACTATGGTATATTATTAGTATATTGTGTTATACTATAAAGTATACATTATAATTAATATATTTTAAATGAATATTATCATGACATATTTACTATAATATAGAACTTTAATAGAAAATACTATATTACTTTGTTATATAATTGTACTAATTATAATTTATTATGAATGTATAATTTGTTACATTGTATTTAATATCATCACATTAATATTTTTGCAGTAAAAATTTGTATTGAGGAATTGATATGTGCTAGTCACTGGAGTAAACACTATATAGCACCTAATATTTAGATCCTCAAAACAATCTCTGACTTTTTATTCCCATTTTAAAAAGAAAGAAATTGAGAAAAATTGATGTGTTTGTCTGGTGAAAAGAGGACCTAGAATTCAAGTTGAAATATACCTAAGTCTAAAATTATTTCAATGGAATATCTCCATGCTACCTATTCAAACTTTAGATCCTTTCATGAAATACCAAATATTGCACAAATCTGCACTGCATTGAAAACACTCAATATGTCACCTACCAAATAAAAGTGCCGGTCTTGAGCATCACTATTCATAACTATATTAATAATTATAATGATATATAGTTATAGTTATATTAAATGACATATATATCCTTTCCATGCACTTTAAGTTGTTACATTTATTATAATAAAACTACTACCTCAGTTCACCAAGAAGAAAACTAGATGGACGCTATCGTGGTTCGGCACTATCTCTTTCCTTAAATTCCAAATTTCAGTTAATATTTGAATAGAAAAAGCAAGCTACTTAAAATCAATAAATCAGTCAATTATTTTAATGCCTAAAATGACAGCACTGATGGTCTGTCACCAAATGTCACTCTAACACTTAGTGTTTCTGAAACTGTTATATTTAATGTAGGAGGATGTGAGAAATTGTGCAAGAGATGCTACCAACACTATGCAATCTCAATGTTCAACTTTGCACTCAGGTGTTTGAACATTCGGTGTTCAAAGAGTACAGAGGCCACTATTTATCTTCCAAAAATGGAGCCCATGCCTAAAACCTGGGGGTGGGTATATTAGCTCAGTGGGAAGGCACAGCATTGAACATTTTGTAACTGTCTTTTGTCAATCAGTATGTCACCAATAATGTCAACTGGCTATGACTGAGTTGATTATATCCCAATTTAGTCTAATTTTTTTCAAGGGGACAGGAATGTTTTTTTCAGCCACAATATTTTGGATTTATTGGAAATTTTCTTTTCGTGATTCTTTTCTGATCCTGTAATTAGATAAAAAGCCCTACATTCTACAGAAGCAGGGGAAAAATTCTAAGAGTACTAATTTCTAAATTTATATTTATTTTTTTCTAGATAGGATTTTGATTTCCTAAATCCTTTTGTTCATCTGAAAAAGTAAGGACTTGACATGTTCTTCTCTCCCTGAATGGAGGCATTATATTTTACATGTTTTCCCTTTGTGCCTTTTTTCTAAAACCTCAAAATAATTCCAGTCAAATACACCATTAAATGCCAAGAAACTATGAGTACACATATTTAATTCATGTAATTAGCTCACAGGTAGCAGGCTTTCAAGAAATAACATGCAAGCTTTATGTAAAAAGGATTAAGTAATTTAAATGTAAAAATGTTTAATATAGGTTACCCAACTTTTATGTGTGCTATGTATTTAAAACGAGTTTAGCCTGATATATAAAGCTTAAAATTTCCATTATGCAATAAAAAATGATTATCCACAAGAATACTAAAGACAGACTGTTTTATTTTGATACTAAAAGGCATCTGTTCATTTAACTGGTAACAATGATACATCTGTTTTCAACTAGTATTGATAATCTAGTAACATCTCAGAAAACAGTAAAAGAGAAAAAACTTAGTATCAAGATACCAGAGACATTGTCTTTCCATTCTGAAGGAATCATCAAGGAACATTTTTCTATAATAAGTTGTTACCTCAAGAAAATGGATGTATTACAACTCAAAATTTCTAAAAAAAAAAATAATAAATCCATCACCTAGATTAATGCAAATTTAGAAAACATAAGAATATAGCACTTATTCATCTGAAAACATTAATGTTGCTGTAACAAATGTTGAAATCTGTTGCCTGTTTTATTTTACAAGACTATCATTCTGAGGCAGGGTCCAACATCAGTGGTTAAAGATAATAATATATAAGATTATCAATAACATATATAATCTTCCCATATATAGCAATTGGTAAGACAAACTACAGAATTTTTTGGTGCCTTTTTATCTATTGGAAGTAGACAATTATATAATTGTAATTTTTCAAGCAATCTACTTTACAATTGAACCTAGTCTTTGTTATCTTATTAAGATGAAGAAGTGCAGTGATGTTGTCCCAACAGAGTTCATCACATCAATGTGGTCCCAAAGGAGTACAACCCAGAGGCTTCAATGTGATGAGGAGACTGTTTTCAATGCCCAGACTGAACATGGGACTGGTACTTAGCAATTTATAAAGATAATGATTAAAAAGTAAACAGAAACTTATAAATTAACACTTTTTCAGTTATGGTTTATAAAGTTAGTTAGGAACGATAAAACAATAACTTTTTTTAGATTGGCCTACATTAATAAATGTAAACATTTTTGCCACAATATTTTTTCTATTTCATTTAAATTTAAAGATAATTTAATTTCATTAACAAATGAGTTTATATCTAAATATGACATAGTGTTAATACAGCATTTCCATAGACGTTAATACAGCTACTCAGCAACTGTAAAAAATGACAAACTGAACAAAATTAAATAAATTGCATGATATCTCTAGCTCCTTCCATCTCTAGGTAAAGAAGCCTACCATGTTATAATATATACACACATACACACTCACACAAAATCTGGCAAACCACACACACACACACACACACACACACACACACACACACACAATAACAAACAAGATTACACAGACCTTAATTAGTAAAGCCCCATAACTGCAATGGAGTAAGGACTCCAGGAGAGAAAATAAACCAAACACTGATTTTAATGTATCTTTGGTTGTTTGATATTATAAAATATATGAAATCACACAGTACATTGGAAAATATGCTATACTAAGTTAAGCAATTTTGTAAAATTAAGAAGTTTGATGATAGGAAAATATGAAACCTCCAAATTATGACTTCACCTTACTGTCATACTGAAACAAAACAGCCCTTAGGTTCTCCTTTTATTCTACACCAGTCCTTTGGCAAGAAAGGCAAATCTTCTGACATAAGAAAAATAATGCATGCCTTTGTCTAACACTAATATAAATATCCATAAGGAGTGAAAATAAATTAAAATGGCAAGTGTTTCAAATCTTTCTTATAACAGTTGAAAGTGAGAGGTAAAGTGAATAGACAGAGTTCATAAAAAATTGAAAGCAAGATTTGCTAAATGAAACTGTACTTCAACATTTACCTAAATAATTATAGCTAGCAGTAAAAACACACTGCATAACTTAAACAATAGATATTCCATAGTTTAATTAAGATTAGTAAGTAAGTAAGCTTAAAATGTCTACTTTTCTTGTGAATTTTATTTCAAAGCCACTAGATGGCTAACAAACATGGATATGTAGATTCATATGTGTGTGTTAGTGTTTTCTTACACGTTATATGTATTCTTGTGATGTATTTTTCAAACTGTTTGCTTGAGCAAGTTCATATGAATAAATGGAAAATGTAAAGGCCATATGCAGACATTGCCACCAAAATTTTAGCTTGAGTGTTTTAATTTGAAATATATATATACAAAAAAACAGCCTGCTATTTTCTTATTGCCAATGAGAGCCTTTTTCAAAACTGATAATTTCCAAAAGTACTTGAGCTGAAAATGAAAGATGTCTAATCAAGCAGCTAAAAACAAAGTAAGTAAATTAAGGATTCTTAATTCCAACTGTGATGTTAATTTTTAACTTAATTTTACCCAAATTACATATATCTTTTTCTAACTCAACTTCTGCAGCTTTAAAAAGGTCATATTAATTCTGCCAATTGCCACTTGTAAAGATAATTTTGTCACTTTAAGTCAGAAGTGTTTTAATATAAATCTTGAGAGGTTGGTATGAAACTTAATAGATAGTATCACAGCCTATAAGAGTTTTTTGTTTTACATAGAAGCTTTAATCCATATTTTACTTTGTAAAAATATGTTTATATACTTTTCCCAAAATTTTAGGGCCAGATTTTTTTTTAATTGAGGATTAAATGTTCAGTCATACATATGCCATATCTTATGCTATATTTTCTACAGAATTTGGGTCTACAATTCATAATTAAGCTCATCAAAATGCCTGCAGTGAAGAATGTGTTATTTATCCCATATCATTCACATCTTTAAAGGTCTATTATTTTTATAGTATTTGAATTTCAGAATTATAGATCTGTAATATTTATCATTTCTACAAACTAGTATTTTTTAAATCACCATTTAATCTTCAAAACCATCTTGAATGCTGGCATTATGAGCCTTACTTTGTAGATGAGGAAATTGAGTTTCAGAGAAAAAAACTGCCTTGCTGATTTAAAGTGTCATTTGACTGACTCCAATCATGTGATCTTTCTACAAAAACATGCAGCCTCAGAAATGGGAAGTGAAAGGATAATACAGATGTGAGAACCATCTGTGTGCCTTTTTGTGATGAGAAGAAGAAAATCCCCAAGTCTCTTCCCACATTTATAAATTATTGGGAAAAAAAATACCATATTGAGGATCCAAGATTGCCACCTAGTAGCAACTTACAGGTACCTTTCTCACAGAGCAGATCAAGGAGGACAACCCCAGCTGCCAGTGATCCCATGCAGCTTAAGCAGGCTTAGATGGAAGACATCCTACAGATGACTCTTGGGACACATAGGAAGAAATGAGGATAGAAAGTGGGTGGCCAGGTTTGGAGCTGAGGTACTCCATCCCTGTCAGGCTCCAGGCTCACATCAGATTTACAGTCATGCCTTATATAAAAGAGGGAGTGAGTGCTCCTGACATGGTCTGTGGCAGCTCTGCTTCCCCCAGTCTTGGCAGTCTTTAGTCCCATGTGGAAGGAGGCCTGGTTAGTGTGCAGTGGCATGCTGCTAAGCCCTTGTGGAGCTGGGAACCCACCCAAGTTTGGGATACCTACCTCCAGTCAACCCCTGAGAGCCTGCTCCCAACTGGCAATGCTTGGCAGCCAGCTTCCTGGCCAGGAAAGTTCAACTGCACTTACCAAGTACTCACCACCAATACCTGCCAACCAGCCTCCAAATCAGGAAGAATTGCCTGCCTGCCAGACTCACTCACCCCAAGGGTGGATCCTCCTGCAGCAGGGACTCTGCTGCTTTTAAGTTTGGAATTCTGCCTTTGGCAGAAAATGGGGAGTTTTGAAAGGCACCTGGTGGCCCCATATCCCAGAGGAAGCCTTCATGGTACCACCACTCCAACAGTGCTGTCACAGAGACCAGGGGACCCATTCCACCACCACTCCACCCACCATCCTCGCAAAGAGCTTGCAACTAGGAGTTGAAAAGCAGCCTGGCTGGCCTGGTCTTGTGAAAAAAAAAAAAAAATATATATATATATATATATATATATATATATATATATTTATATATATATATATATGCAGCAAAGAGTCACTTTACTGCGTTCTACCCAGTAGCTGCTTCTTTCTCCCTATGTGAACTATTTTGAATGGCAGAAAAGTCACTAAGGAAGCTAAACAGTACCTAACTACAAAACAACAGAACCAAAAAAGAAAAAGAAAAGAGTTGGTCCTCACAGATGTGGAAGAACCAGCAAAAAAACACAAGCAATCCTCAAATCCTTAAAGAGGCATTACTTACAAAAATTCTTCCCAGTCTCCAAACAATGGAATGCATTCAGAATTATCTTCCCCTGATGACAGACACAGAATTCAGATAATGCATGGCAAAAATGGCTAAGGAAAATCATGAGAAGTTGAAAGCAAAGATCACCCAGGCAACAAAAGCAATGCAGAAAATAAAAGTTGAGCTGGGCAATATAAGAAATGTTCAATCTGAAATCCTGGAAATGAAGAATTCCTTCCTGTAATTTCAAAACACAATGACAGACCTATGTAGCAGAATGAACCAGGGAGAGGAAAGAATCTCAGAGCTTGAAGATCAAAATATTAAATTTTCCCAGTCTGAATAAAAAAACAAAGAGAAAATCCTCAAAAATAATAAGCAAAGCCTATGGGAGTTGTGGAATTATGTAAAGAGACCAAATCTACATTTGATTGGCATTTCCAAAACAAAAGGAAGAACTGAGAACACCCTGGAACAAGCCTTCAAAGAAAATTTTTCCTATCTCCCTACAGAGGCAAGCATCCAATGCAATAGATTCAGAGAATCCCTGCAAGTTATTACATGAAGAGATCATTCCCAAGACACATAGCAATTTATCTCCACATTGTAAGAATGAAAGAAAAAAATCATAAAGGCAGCAAGAGAGAAGAAACAGACCATCTATTGGGGAAGACCCATTAGAATTGCTGAAGACTTCTCAAAAGAAGCCCTACAATCCAGAAGGGACTAGGGTCACATCTTTTGTGTTCTTAAAGATGAATAATTCTAGCCAAGAATTTCCTACTCTACCAAGCTAAGCTTCATCAGAGATTGAGAATTAAAATCCTTCCCAGACATACAATCCCTAAGAGACTACACCACCTCCAGACCAGCCCTTCAGGAGATGCCAAAGAAAGTCTGAGCACAGAAAAAAAAGAATATTTCTACCCACCACAAAAGCATAGGTAAGCAAAGAGTTAACAGTGCATAGAAATCATTCACAAAATCAGAAGAGGGAAAGGGAGAGGGAGAGGGAGAGAGAGGGGGAGAGCGAGGGAGACAGAGAGGGAGAAAGATGAGAAGGAGAAGAAGTAGGAGAAAGTGAAGGAAAAGGAGAAGGGGAAGGAGAAGAAGAAGAAGAAGAAGAAATAAAGCAACATCTTAAGAACATTATGACATGAGCAAACCCTCACATATCAATAATTAACTTGAACATGAATGGACCACTATAAAGGCATAGAGTAGCAAGCTGGATAAGGAACCTATTCCAACATTCTGCTATTTTCAGGAAACCCATCTCACTGCAAAGGACATCTACAAGCTCAAAATAAGGGGCTGAGGTAAGATCGTCTAGGTAACTGGAAAACAAAAAAGAGCAGGGGTAGCTATACTTATATCAGACAAAATGTACTCCAAACCAATAAAAGTTAAAAAGGACACAGAAGGACACTACATAATGATAAAAGTCCCAATCTACCAGCAAGAAATCTCTATCTTAAATATACATACATCAAACACAGGAGTAGCTGGATTTGTAAAACAATTGTTATGTAAATTAAGAGAGAACACAGACACCCATACAATCATAATCAAAGACTTTAATATCCTGCTTACACCTCTAGATAGATCACTGAGGCAAAAAATTCAACAAAGAAATCTGGAGCATTAACTCAACATTCAACAAATTGGACTTAATAAACATTTACAGAATATTCCACCCAACAACCACAGATTATATATCCTACTCATCAGCACATGGAACATACTCCAAGTTTCATCACATTATTGGACATAAATCAAGCATGAACAAATTTTAAAAGGTTGAAATAACACCCAAGGTTTCTTTGATGGCTAGGTGTTCAAGAGTTTTTAATCAAGAAAGGAGGCTGGATTTTATCAAATGCTTTTTCTGCATCTAATGAGATGACCTTGTGATTCTTGTTTTTACATGTGTTAATGTGCTGAATTTCATTTATAGATTTATGAATATGTTACCAGCCCTGCATCTCAGGAATGAAGACCGCCTGGTCATGATGGATGATCCTTGAAATCTGCTGTTGGATATGATTTGTTAGAATCTTGTTGAGAATTTTTGCATCTATGCTCATCAGGGAAATTGTAATTTTCTTTCCTTGCTGTATCTTTGACAGTTTGGGGTATCAGGATGGTACTAGCTTCATAGAATGAGCTAGGGAGAATTCCTTCCCTTCTTATTGCCTGAAATGCTTTCAATAGGATTAGTATAAACTTTTCCTTGTACATCTTGCAGAATTCGCCTGAAAAATCATCTGGCTCAGGGCTTTTTTTTGGCAGGGAGGTTTCCTATAACTGAGTCAATTTGTGGACTGTTAATAGTTTGTTTAGGGTTTCAATTTTCTTCTGTTTTAACTTAGGAGGATATGTGATGCCAGAATTTCCTCTAGATTTTCTAGTTTACTTGGATACAGATAGATGTGCATGGTAATCTCTGACAATCTTTTGAATTTCTTCAGGGTCAGTTGTGATATCACCTTTTTTGGTTCTAATTGTGTTTATTAGGACTTTCTCTGTTTTTTGTTTGTTTGTTTTTTAGTCAGTCTAACCAGGGATCTGTCCATCTTACTTATGTTTTCAAAGAACCAGCTTTTTGTCTTGTCAATCCTTTCTATGATACTTTTATCTTCTATTTCTTGCAGTTGTGACATTACCTTAGTAATCTGGGTTCTTCTACTGCATTTGTGATTTAATTTATTTTGCCTTTTCAGCTCCTTTAGGTATAATGTTAGGCTGTTTGCTTGTGAACCCTCTATTTTCTTGATCCTCTATTTCTTGATCAATACTGCATGCACTGTCTTCTAGACTCTTTGATATGTTGTGTCTTGTTTTCATTCATTTCCAGAAATCTTTTATTTCTATCTTGGTTTCTGTGTTTATTCAGAAGTCATTCAGCAGTATGTTGTTTATTTTCCTGTATTTATGTGTCCAGGATTTCAGATTTGGTGTTATTTCAACCTTTTAAAATTT
>CAUYQG010157430.1:0-23666 GCA_963574415.1 Tarsius wallacei | reverse complement strand
GACCCGCCTGGGCAACTTGGCGAGACCTCATCTCTACAATAAATCAAAAAATCAGCCGGGCGTGGTAGCGCGCGCCTGTAGTTCCAGCTACTTGGAAGGCTGAGGCGGAAGGATCGCCGGAGCCCAGCAGGTCGAGGCTGCGGCGGCCGGGAGCGGCCACTGCACTCCAGTCTGGGCGACGGAGTGAGACTCCAACTCAAAAAACAAACAAACAAAAAAAAAAAAAAAATGAGGCGATTGGACCTGCTTTTGTTTGTGTGGACTTTGCTGTCCTTTTTGGGATTTGTGATCTATGTGGATGATGAGCATTTTCACACGTGACCTTAGAGATTCGTTGTCATCTTGTCCTTGGCGGGCTGGTCAGAAAGGAGTTATTTCGAAAGCATATCACTGACTGTACATTTTATTCCATCAAGTACTCAGAGCATTTCACGTGACTGCTGGAGGGCTTCTGAGATAAGAGTGGAAAAGTGCCCTGTGCCCTTCTGAGTGGTGGGTGATCTATTTTCGGCTTGGAGACTGGTGACAAAACTGTCTTCTGTCAGATCAGACGCGCAGGGACTTTCTTGTTTTCTGCTCTTCTGTTGACAGCTGTGTGGTTTTCAGAATGGTCATAGGGTAGCTGGAAGATAGTGCTGGCATTTAAACACCTAGATAAGAAGGGGACGATGGAATGTATTCTTCTTTGCTATTTTGGTTACAAGTCCCTAGTGACCAATAAGAGGGGAAGAAGCGAGGTGAGGCCTCTGGAAAGGTGGGCAGGAAAAGGCACCCAGTTTCAAGTTTGGAAGGCACAGAAGGATTGGCATTTTTAGGGCCTGGAGAGGGAATGGCTGGAAGGAAAATGGAAAATAAGGGTTGGATTTGTTGTAGCCTTGGGCAGTGGGAGGGTTTGGAGGTAGGTCGAAGCTAATAGACTATTATGATCAAGGCAGTACTTTTTTTTAATTGTATGCTGTGTAAAACACAAGTTGAAACTCATGCACTGAAAATTGCCTTTATTTATTTATTGAGAGGGCAGAAAAGCTCCCACAGTGGGAGGGGACCCAAAGGGGTTGCCCGAGGTCTTTGTGTTAAAAACACGATGTGCAGGCCGATGATGGCAGAACTTTTAAGGAAAAATGTAAATCCTTGCATAAGCCTGCGTGTATCTCTGATGGGTTTACTTTAAATGCCTGCATTCCCTTATCTTGTGTCCACTTTGAGTAGCCCTGGAACTTTGACAGTTTCTCTAGTCTCAGGAGGCTTATTATCCTCATCTGCAGAGTGAAGCCAGGTCTACCTTCCTGCCTCACAGTGCTGTAGTGAAGCTGCAAGATCATGTACTATGTGATTATGTCATCATGGCTCTTTAAATATCATGTAAAACTTGTGGTAGAAACTGGGGGTCTCACAACCAAACTTCACTTTCCTCTGTTTATTTATTGTAGCTGGTGATTCTTCCCAACACTTCGGTATTTAAGGTTGTGGCTCCCTTTGAGAATCTGATAGCTTCCCTTACACACACACACACACACACACACACACACACACACACACTCTCTCTCTCTCTCTCTCTCTCTCTCTCAGCATAGAATGTCAAGGGTTCACACTCTGAAGCGCAATTTAAAACCTGATTTTAATGTACTTTTTAAACAATGAAAATCACAATTTTATCTGAGAGAACTAGGTTTTTACAGATGCCTACCTGGCATTTAGAATTTTCTGCTTGTATGCATCTTTCTTGATGCATATTGATATTTTTACAGTGGAATAAATTATTAAATTGTGTTCTTTGTATAAGTTCAGTGATTTTCTTTCTTTTTTTTTTTTTTTTCTTTGAGTTGGAGTCTCACTCCGTCGCCCAGACTGGAGTGCAGTGGCCACTCCCGGCCACCGCAGCCTTGACCTGCTGGGCTCCGGCGATCCTTCCGCCTCAGCCTTCCAAGTAGCTGGAACTACAGGTATGCGCTACCACGCCAGGCTAATTTTTGATTTATTGTGGAGATGAGGTCTCGCCAAGTTGCCCATGTGGGTCTCGAACCCGTGGGCTCAGGCAATCCACTCACCTCAGCCTCTCAAAGGCACGGGATTACAGGCTGAGCCACCGAGCCCAGCTTGCTCAGTGGTTTTCTAGTCCAATTCCAGCTCAGCCACCTGTGGCAAGATCATAAACTATCAAAAGCAAGATTGTAAATTAAACAGAAGGAAGAGCTGAGTCATATGGTAACGACTGGGAAAGTAGTAAGATACTAAAAGTACATAAATCAAAGGGGCCCAAGTCATGTTTTCCTCTCCATTCTTAAATTGTCATAGCTAACTAGAGGGTTAACGTGTTTTTTAGTGATGAGCCCAATCAACGTGATTTAAATCATCCATGATATATTTATAGCTGAATGATTAAGTCAGATGAAGTGACAAAACACTTACATCGTATTTATGGTCATTGATGGTTTTACGCATTATTAGAGGGAGGCACAGTTACACCAAATTAAACGGAGACATCCGATCCAGACATCAGTTCAGTAATTTCATGGGAAAAAATAAATCTAAACAAGCAAAAAAATGTTTGGGTATTAACTCCAATCTGATGTTATTATGAGTTTTCCCAGTTAATTAGTAACACACACTGTAAAGCAAATGTTTGAAACAGAAATCTCATGTTTTTGCATAACAGAGCAGGAGTTGAGCTGGGAGTCTCGGCTCTGCCACTGTGTTGCCATGTGACCTTGGGCAGCTCACTTCACCACTGGAAGTGAACTGTGAAATGCAGGGACATGACTACATACCTCAAATTAGAGGTTTCTTCATGTGTTAGTATTTTGTGACTTTTAATTGTGTAACTGCTGCTTTAAAAAATGTTCCATCCACATTTAACATACATATAGAAAAGTGCACAGATTCTAAGTGTATATCTCATTGAATGTTCGTCCTTCTAACCAGCCTCTGGATTAATCAAACATTATCAGCATCCTAGAAGCCCCTTTTGTCCTCTCTAGGTCACCAGTGCTACTACTAAAAAGAAAAGAGAACAGAAAGAAACAAAAAAATTGAGATGATATTTTTTAGAAATTTGGAGAGCTAACAGATTAAAAGCCAAATGCTTTATTCATTTAGAATTCTATTAGTTCAGTTCACAATCCCTTATCTGCAGTTTTAAATCCAAATAGCTCTGAAAATGAAAATATTTTTTTAAAAAGTTTTGAGCAGAATTATTTGGCAACAAAATCTGACTTGAGAGGATGAGAGGCTGTTTGTAGTTTTTATCCCACATAATATGATTATGCATTTTGCTCAAGAAATCTTCCTGTGTTTAATGGTAAGGTACTCGCCTGGACTCCCGTGGGGTTTAATGTATAGCACATATGTCATACTTGTTTTTTGAAATAAAAATGATTCCAAATTCCAAAACAAATCTGGCCCAAGGATTTTGTATTCGTACCACAACACAATTGTTCATGAGTTGATGCTGCAACATTTTTTTTTTTTTGAGTTGGAGTCTCACTTTGTCGCCCAGACTGGAGTGCAGTGGCCGCTTCCAGCCATCGCAGCTTTGACCTGTTAGGCTCCGGTGATCCTTCCGCCTCAGCCTTCCAAGTAGCTGGAACTACAGGCACGCGATACCACGCCCAGCTAATTTTTTGATTTGTTGTAGAGATGAGGTCTCACCAAGTTGCCCAGGCGGGTCTCGAACCCGCAGGCTCAGGCATTCCACTCACCTCAGCCTCCCAAGGCGCGGGATTACAGGCTGAGCCACCAAGCCCGACTTAATTTGATATCTTAACCAGAATGTTGACATTGATATAATCAAGACGCAGAACATTTCCATCAGCTCAAAGATCCCTCACACAACCCAACTCTTGCACTCCTTGGTTCAGTACATGTTGATGGAGGCCTGCCATGCATGGGTCAGGCTCTGCCTGAGGTGTGGGGAGATGGGGTGAAGAGTGTCTGGTGCTGAAACCTGCCCTCATGGAGCTTAGCTTCTAGGAGACAGACTGAAGAAGTAAATACACACAGACAATATTACATCAGCTACTAAGTGCCATGAAGAAAAACTAAGCGCACTGAGGAGTCAGAGAGAGGAAGAAATCCAGGATTTTAGCTTCTTTGGTCATGTAAGGCCAGCCTTTGCTCTCAGCTCAGTAGGCAAGGTAGGAGCAACTGCTCGCTTTTGATGGAGCAAGCGTCTAGTAACCATTTAATCTGTTTCTTACAGTTAAATCATATATATAACTGTTTGCGTGTTGGAAATCCACGGTGTTGTTCTGTGCTGGCAGTGGCTCTGTAAAACTCTGATGGTTTTGTGTTTTATGAAATTCCATGGAAAGCCTTGCTTCTATCGTTTGTCGTCCCACAGTGCAGGGTCTCTCCTGATAGTCATGGCATTTTATGCGTTTACTGACAGAAGGCGTAGAATATACATCCTATTTTAAGTCTAAAGTAGCAGTGTTTTATTTCTTGGTATCATCAAGAAGCTATGACAAAATCAAAGAGGTGGGGTCTAGGGAAGATTCTGGATTGCATACATTTAGATGAGTTTTTTAATCTGATTATCAATGACACTCATAAAAATACTTCATTTTATGTGCTTCTAGAAAATGGCAGTAAAACAATACTTAAATAGGGCCTTCAGATCAATATATTGAGTGATATCAGTTATCTTAAAATCCTGGAAATGCCGGGCTCCCGCGCCTTTGGGAGGCTGAGGTGAGTGGATTGCCTAAGCCCGCGGGTTCGAGACCCGCCTGGGCAACTTGGCGAGACCTCATCTCTACAATAAACCAAAAAAAATCAGCCGGGCGTGGTAGCGCATGCCTGTAACTCCGGCTACTCAGAAGGCTGAGGCGGAAGGATCGTCGGAGCCCAGCAGGTTGAGGCTGCGGTGACCGGGAGCGGCCACTGCACTCCAGTCTGGGCGAAAGAGTGAGACTCCAACTCAAAAAAAGAAAAAAAAAAAATCCTGGAAATAAGTTATTTTAAATGAACAAGTATGGACTTTTTTTTATTGTGATGATATGTATGTATAACATAATTTTTAATTCAATGGCATTAAATGTGCTTACAATGTTGTGTAATCATCCACAATATTTCTTGAACTTTTATTTTATTTATTTATTTTATTTTAAAGATGAGGAGTACAGTTCAGGGTTAGATATACAAATGTTCATTATGCAGGTACCCTTGTTGATGAGGTGTGCCCCCACCTTCCCCAGGCAGATTCCCACTACTGCCAATCCTGCTTCCTCACCCCGCTCCCGGCAGTTTCCCGCTACTGCCAATCCTTTTCTTGTAGTATTACTATAATTGTTCAAGGTCTTCTAGACCTTTTAAATCATCCAAACAGAAACTCTGTATCCATTAAATAAAAACTTCCCATTTCTCTGTTCCCATCTCCTCCCCCCACATCCCCTTCTAATCTCTAGCCTGCTTTCTGTCTCTGTGAACTTACCTGTTTTGAGTACCTCATATACGTGAAACCATATAATATTTGCTCTTCTGTGTCTGGCTTATTTCACTTAGCATAATGTTTTCAAAGTTCATTCATTTTGTAGCAAGTATCCAAATTTTATTCTTTGTAATGGCTGAATAACATTTCATTGTATGTACATTATATGTATATATCACATTTTTTTATCTATTTAACTGTTGATGGCCAGATGAGTTGTTTCCACTTTTTGGCTATTGTGAATAATGCTTTCGTGAACATTGTATTGGAGTCTCTGCTAGGCTTAAAAGAATTGAGTCAATTCTTTTGGGTATATATCTAGGAGTGGAATTGCTGGATCATATGTGTTATGGACTGAATGTTTGTGTTCCCTCAAAACTCATGTGTTGAAACCTTAACCTCCAATGTGATGATATTGGAAGATGGCATCTGTGGGAGACAATTAGGTCACGAGGGTGGAGCTCTCATGAATGGGATTGGTATCCTTATGAGAAGAGACATGGAGATCTTGCTCTTGCTGTCTCTCTCTCCCTGCCATGTGAGGATACAATGAGAAGACAGCTATCTCAAGCCAGGAAAAGTGCCTTCAGCAGATACCAGGTCTGCCAGTGCCTTCAAAACTGTGAGAAATAAATGTGTGTGTTTAAGCCACCTCATCTATGGTAATTTCTTATAGGCATTTGAATTGATTATGAAATATTATCATTCTATGTTTTGCTTTTTGAGGAATTGCCAATCTGTTTCTCACAGTGTCTGTATCATTTTACATTTCCACCAGCAATGCTAGAGGGTTCCAGTGACTTCCTATTTTCTTTTTTTTTTTTTGAGTTGGAGTCTCACTCTGTCACCCAGACTGGAGTGCAGTGGGCGCTCCCAGCTACCGCAGCCTCGACCTGCTGGCGCCGGTGATCCTTCTGCCTCAGCCTTCCAAGTAGCTGGAACTACAGGCGCGCGCTACCACGCCCAGCTAGTTTTTGATTTATTGTAGAAATGAGGTCTTGCTGAGTTGCCCAGGCGGGTCTCGAACCCGCGGGCTCAGGCAAGACTTCCCATTTTCAAAAGCACTTGTTATTTTTATTATGGCCATCCTAGTAGGTGTGAATTAATATCTCATTTGGTTTTGATTTACATTTCTCTAATGAATGATGTTGAACATCTTTGTACATGCTTTTTGGCCACTTGTATCTCTTCTCTAGAAAAATGTGTGTTCAAATTTTTTGCCTATTTTTGAATTGGATTTTCTATTATTGAGTTGTAGGATTTCTTTATGTATTCAGAATATTAACCACTTATTAGGTACATGATTTGCATACATTTTGTCCCCCTCTGTGGATTGTTTTTTATTCTCTTCATAGTGTTCTTTGATGTATAAAATTTTTAAATTTTGATGAGGTTCAGTTGACCTATTTTTTCTTCTGTTGCTTGTTCTTTTGGTGTCATATTAAAGAAATCATTGCCCAACCCAATGTTATGAAACTTTTCCCCTATATTTTTTTCTAAGAGTTTTATAGTTTTAGTACTTAAGTTTAGGTCTTTGATCAATTTTCAGTTCATTTTTGTATATTTTGTAAGGTAAGGGCCTCACTTCATTCATTTGCATGTAGATAGTTTTCCTAGCACCATTTGTTGAAAAGATTGCCGTTTCTCCATCGAATGGTCTTGGTGCTCTTGTGGAAAATCAACTGACTATGTATGTGAGAATTTCTTTTTCTGGGCTCTGTATTGTATTCCATGATCTATGTGTCTGTCCTTATACCAGTGTCACACTGTTTTGATTACTGTAACTTCGTATTAGTTTTTAGATCAGGGAATATGCATTCACCAATTTTGCTCTCTTTCAGGTTTGTTTTTTTTTTTTCTATTTGTGGTTCATTTCTTGGGATTGCATATGAATTTTACAATAAGTTTTTCTCTTTTTGCAAAAAATGGCATTGAGTTTTTTAATAGGGATTACAATGAATCTGTAGATCACTTAATGATAGTAAGTCTTCAATGTATAAACAGGAAATGTCTTTCCATATATTTATGTCTTTTAAAATATTTTTCAGCAATGTTTTGTAGTTTCCAGTGTACGAGTCTTTCATTTCCTTGGTAAGGCTGATTCCTAAGTATTTATTCTTTTTATGCTATTAGAAATAGAATTATTTTTATAATTTTCTTTATGGATTGTTTATTACTAGTGTATAAAAATGCAGCTGATTTTGTGAGTGATTTTTGTATTCTGAATTTTTACTATTTGTTTATTAGCTCTAACAAGTTTTTGTGTGTGTGTGTGTGTGTAATCTTTAGGGTTTTCTACATAAAAGATCACGCCGTTTGCAAACAGCAATAGTTTTACCTCTTCCTTTCCAATTTGAATGCCTTTTATTTTTTCTTGCCTAATTACTATGGTTAGAACTTCCAGTACTATATTGAACAGAAGTGGAGAAAATGGGCATCCTTTTCTTGTTACTGATCTTAGGACAAAAGCTTTCAGTTTTTACTATTGAGTACAGTGCTAACTGTGGGTTTTCCATATACACCTTTATCATGGTGAAGAAGTTCCTGTCTGTTCCTAGTTTACTGAGTGTTTTTACCATGAAAAAATGTTACATTTTGTCATGCTTTTTCTGTATCAGTTAGATGATCATATGGTTTTTCTCCTTTATTCTGTTAATGTAGTATGTTACATTGATTGATTTTTTGAAATGTTGAACTGTCATTGCATTCTTGGAACAATCTTACTTAGTAATAATGTATAATTCTTTAAATATGTTGCTGAATTTGGTTTGCAAGTATTTTGTTGAGGATTTTTGCATTGTATTCATAAGAAATAGTTTACTGTAGTTTTTTTTTTTTTTTTTTTTTCTTGTTGTGTCTTTGTTTGACTTTGGTGTTGGGATTATACTGGCCTCATTGAACAAGTTGGAAATGTTTCCTTCTCATCAATTTTTAAAAAAAGTTTAAGAAGAATTGATGTTAATTCTTTTTTAAAAGTTTGGTAGAATTTATCAATGAAGCCATCTGGTCTAGGAATTTTTTTTGTTAGAAAGTTTTTGAGTACCAATTCAGTGTCCTTGTTATGGGTCTTTTCATATTTTCTACTTCTTCACAGGTCAGTTTTGGTAGATTGTGTATTCCTAGGCATTTGTCTGTTTCAACCACGACCATTTTAAAACTGAGCTGTTGGAAAGTTGATTACTATTGTCTGTTTTATGGAATTACTTTCTTGTCTAAGAGTGAAATTCTCATTTTAAATGACATGTTATTTTTTTTTACAAAGTAAAGTAACCAAGGAACATGAGGCTTTTGCTTGTATTTATTATTGTTGATGTGTGTTCTGCTTATGCCAAATCTTTCATAAAATATTTTGTCATGTGTCTTGTGACCCATTAAAAGTGAGAGAGTATTTGAGAGATTATTAGGCTATATAAAAATGATTCCAACATACTAGTGACACAGTTTAGATCATAGAGCCTCGGTGGAGTTTTTGGTAAAATACCGTTCTCAACTGACAATTATCCTTACTCTTGGTAAGTTTATTATTAAGTAATTATTCTTACTTTTGGTGACTTTGTTTTTATGTGGTCTTTAGCACACTTAATTTGTAGGATAGACTGAACCAGTGATATATTTGACTCAAATTTAGATTTTTTCAAGCTTCTTATCAGCAGCTGAGTTAGATGGAGCTAAGACAAGCAACCAGCATCTGTGTGGCATGGGTTTGTGACTTTCCTCTGTGCTTCCACCTGGTCCTCAGGCTGGGTATTTGCTGTTAGAGAGTCATTCATGTGACAAATATTTATTAAATACCTGCCATATGCAAGCCACTGTGTAACCATAAATATCCTAATGATGCAAAACACAGACACATAGGAAATAGGCAACTTCAGTGCTTTGGAAGAACCAAGGAATGCAACCAAACCTGAAAGGCAGCCCTGGTCCTCAAAAAGAAGATGATTCTGTTTCTAAATTGTTAAGTTTAGAATCTTTTAATCCTATTCCTGTTAAGGAAGTTAATCCATTCTCAGGTACTACAATCTTTACTGGGGCTGGGTTGGCTCTTATGTCAGAAGATTGAGTAGCCACCTTTAAGAAGGTCTCGGAAACCTTCCAGAATTGTATGTGAACACTGATATTCTCTCTACAGAATAAAATATAGCAAAATGGGGATCTAACCATTTCATTGCAATAGGAGATGAGACTCAAGTTACTAAAGTCAAGTGAAGAGAGTTGAGTTTTGAATTCTAAGTAGCTGTGCTTGAGGTGAAGAGCTGATGATAGTTTGGGTTAAAATAGTGATTTCCAAAGTACAGGCCTTTCAACAATAGAAAACTGGACATAAGAGAGAAACTAGGTCAGGGTCAGAACATATCTTGCATTTTAATCAGACACCTTGAAGAGCTGAATGAGTTTAGCTTAAGAGGTTTTTTTGGTTTGTTTTTTAAGAGACGGGTCTTGCTTGTTACCCAAGCTGGAGTGCAGTGGTGGGATTATAGCTCACTGCAATCTTGATCTCCTGGGCTCAAGTGATCCACCTACCTCAGCCTCCCAGGTAGCTAGGACTACAAGTGTGCACCACCACACCTGGCTAATTTTTTATTTTTATTTTTGTAGAGACAGGGTCTCTCTATGTTGCCCAGGCTGATCTCGAACTCCTGGGCTCAAGCAATCCCCCCACCTTGGCCTCCCAAGATGCTGAGATTACAGGCATGAGCCACCATGCCTGACTTAATTTGAGATTTCTAACAATTTTGAAATATGCTTGGCTGGGTATGGTGGCTCAGCCTGTAATCCCAGCACTTTGGGAGGCCGAGATGAGAGGATTACCTGAGCCCGGGAATTCAAGACCAACCTGAGCAACTTGGTGAGACCTCATCTCCACATTAATAAATAAAATATAAGCCGGGCATGGTAGCGCGCGCCTGTAGTTCCAGCTACTTGGAAGGCTGAAGCCGAAGGAGCGCCTGAGCCCAGGAGGTCAAGGCTGCGACGGCCACGAGCAGCATGCCACTGCACTCCAGCCTAGGCAACCGAATGAGACTCCAACTCAAAAAAAAAGGAAATATGCTCTTCTCAAATTTAGAAAGGAATTGGAGTAAGTCAGGCAAGTAGCCCCTATAACAAGTCGTCTGTGTTGAGAAAGATATACTAGCAGAGTATTATGTCTGTGGTTCTTGAGTACATTTTCACTGAAAGGGCAGAACTGAATTTTTCAGGCATTGTTACTTCAGAGGTTTTTAGAACTCTTCTACATTATTGAACTTTGTTAGAATACCCTTAGGCAATGAATGAGATGACATCCTGAGTTGCTGAAATCCTTAAGTTTTCTGGCCTCTGCTGAGTGATGACCTAAAGTCCCTTGAAGTTTAACTGAGGTGTTTATTCATCTGCAGACTGGAAGCCAAGGATTGGAAATTTAACATGAAATAATTAATTAAATCTCATTTCCACAGGTGCAGAGGGCATAAATAATCCAACTGCATGCTGCCCAGGCATTCCATATCATGGGTCATTTAGATTTAATGCCCAGGCACTCACTTGTAACTGAATATGTCAGAAGGCAGCTCCTGACTGGGACAGAGAGGGGTGCTATTTCAGAGCAGTGTGTTTGTCTGTCTGCTGGAAAACTGCCGCCACCCTCTGACTCTTCTGGAGATCCTTTGCTGGCTTGTTCTCCATGGAGATTCATCTACCCCCCTGCCCAACCTAGTGTACAAAATCTACAACCGATTCTTCTGGTTAAATGAAGAGGGTGATGTTTTGAAGGAAACACAGGAAAATGGCTCATTTAATCAGAGGCATTTGGGAAGACAGATGAGTTCACTGATGGGAATGGGCTTTGAAATTTTTATTCTCAGCGTCATGAGTTTGAACCTGAGACTATTTGAGCATTGGGGGAGTGGCTGAAAATGGGTGTCATTTTCTGCTCCAACAGCAAATCTTGTGACAGCCGCAGAGAAGTATCAATCCATTTTCTTGTGACCAAAGGTGAGGACACGGCTACTAATTCTAATTATGTTTGCATCATTTACATGGCTTTGCACATGGTACAGTAATACAAGTTTGTTAAATGAGCAAATGAAAGGACACTGATGCATTGTGATGTTTTGTAAGTGCTAATAGTGTCCTTGTCTGGTCCAGTGACACTCACGGGGGGTCCCTGGACCAGCAGCATCAACATCACCTGAGAGCCAGTTAGGGATGCAGTTGCTCAGGCCCTGTTCCAGAACTACTCATCGAATCTCTGGGATGGGCCTAGGAGTCTGTTTTTAACAAACCCTCTGGGGATTCTGATGTCTGCTGAAGTTTGAACCCCACAGTCAGAGTTTCTTGGGCCAGGGAGGTGATTTAAGAATACTGTGCACACTCATTTCTTCTCCTTGGTAGGAAGTCACCATAGCTGGTGATGAGAGAATCACAGCCTAAATCCTTAGCTGCACATCCTCCCCCACCCCTCCCCACCTCCCCTCAGGACTTCTCACCCAGGACTCAGCTGGTCCCCTGGCCTTTTTTCCCCCTCCAGGTCTCATGTTTCCACATTCTATGCATAGTCACCTCTAGGGAAATAGAGATGGAGCGGGGGAGGGGGCACACTCTTATTTGCTGATTTCCAGATGAAATTGAGCTGTCACGTCAGACATCTGCTGAGTGCCCACTGTGCATGAGGCCTGCACCACAGTGAATAGTGCACAGTCCTTATCTGCAGGCCCTCAGGGGCTCTGAGGGAAGCAGACCAAGAGGTGATGATGGTTAAGGGTGAAGGTGGCACTCACTGCACTGGATCTGGGAGCACCAGATGGGCCAAGCTCAGCCCTGGGCTTAGATAGGGTAGGAGGACTTCCTGGAGGAAGTGCTACCTGAGCCATGTCTGATAGGGCAAGTAGAGTGGCAGCTGAGGAAGAAAGGGAGGACCCAGGGGAATTTGAGACTGAAAGAGCAGCCTGGCTTAAAGCATACTTTGGACAGGGCTTTATCCAACTTTAGGGACTCTTTTTACTTTTTAAATTACTACATAGAGTGTACAACTCTTAAGTTTGCAAGTTGATGAATTTGTAGATGTCTCCTCCTCCTTTTAACTACCACACAGATCAAAATATGGGACATTTCCAGCTTCCAAGAAGAGTCCCTCCACTCCTTCCATACACAGCCCCATCACCAAAGGCAACCCCCATTCTTACCACTGTCATCATAGATTGGTTTCTTTTCCCTTTTACTTGCTTTTTTTTTTTTTTTGTTGAGACAGGGTCTCGCTCTGTCACCCAGGCTGGAGTGCAGTGGTACAATCACAGCTCACCACAGCCTTGACCTCCTGGGTTCAAGCCATCCTTCTGCCTCAGCATTCCAAGTAGCTGAAATTACAGGCATGCACCACCACACCTGGCTAATTTTATTATTTTTGTTTTATAGAGATGAAGTCTTGCCATGTTGCCCAGGCTGGTCTCAAACTCCTGGACTCAAGAAATTCTCTCGCCTCAGCCTCTGAAAGTGCTGGGATTACAGGTGTGAGCCACTGTATCTGGCCTAGATTAGTTTTGGGGGGACTTTTTTAGACTTATCAACTTTCAAAATAAAACATTTATCCTGTAGAGCTGAAGATTGTTCACAGGCTGAATATGGCTTCAGGTTATATGTTTTGAGTGGTCCACACATTATTTTTTTTTAAGTGAATTGCTAACACTTAGAAGCTGGGGGATTTCACATAATAATCAAAAGCTCTGGCAACACTGGGCTCATATGCCTAGCGGCAGTGCTGGGCTACAGTCAGGTAGGCATTATACCTCTGAAGATAGGTGTCCAGGTGTCAGGAGTACTGGATGCTCCCATGCTCACTCCTAGCCAGCTGTACTTACTGGTACCTGTCTGCCCGTGTGGACATTTGCATTTGAGTTTGCAATCCCTGCCTCAAATATTGTTTTGTTTCTCAGTTTGTGGCCTCCAGCACAGCTGAGGGTGTGCAATTTTTTTTTTTTTCTCATTCATCAGCATGTATTTAGCCCTGACTGTGAGCCAAGGCCATGCCAAGCACTGGGATAAAAAGTGGTCCCAGGCAGGAGGACTGATGTGTTGTTAGCTTGCTGTGTAGATCACCAGAAATGTGGCACAGTCCTGCCTCTGTGAGTTCCCGTCTTACTACACCTTGGGTGCCACCATGCTGGCTGTTTCCTAACCCCTGAGCCCACCTTGCCACTTAGAACCATGACACTCCTGCTGTCACCATCTGCCCTCCTTCCTCCCCATCTGGCTCTCATTCCTCCCCCACACCTTTGCTCAAGTCTCACCTCCTTCAAGATGTCTTTGCTGACCAGTCACTTCTCTTGTGATACCTCCTTCCTCTGAACTCTTATCACCACACGATCAATTCTGAGTCACTGATTCCCTCACATTGAGAGAAAAAAGAACTTGTTTCTCCAGTTAGATATCACAGCCCCTACCCTTCCTGGCATTGCTCCATAATGCCCTGCACAGTTCTGAGTGTGCAGCAGGTACCCGGGACATACAGAAGGTGGACTGAGAAGGGAAGGGGAGCCCCAGAAGAAGAGGCTGTGGCTGGCAGTCCCTGGGGAGGCCCAAAGGAGAGCACCAGGCACTGTGCTCGCTGGCAGGAGCCTGGTAGGAATCCTGCGTGTCCTTGAGGACCCATCATCCTTGCGAGAGTGTTGACACCCTGCAAGGAGGGTGCAGACTCTCCGGCCACCCGGCCACAGGCATTCCAGACAGTGTCATGTGAGGTGGCATTTGGGCTTCTCCCCTTACAGCCTGACAGCGTCCCCTGAGGCGGCCGAAGTTTCGCTGAAGACAGCGTGGAGCTGGAAAGGGATGGTGTCATTTTGATGGCCATTCCCTTAGCCTTCTGCCCTGCTCCACAGAGAGCTTAGGGCACCCCGCTCTATCCCACTTTTAGCTCCTGACTCAGTGATGCAGATTGCTAAAGGTATCTCAATTGCAAATAGCCCCACACCTTGTGACTTTGCCTCCCTGAAAAGTACGTTAGATGGCAAAGGATAGTGACCTTTTTTTGGTAGACTCCCGCTCCCAGCCTAGCCAGCCAGACCATTGCCATGGAGGTGGGAGAGGTAAGAAGAGCCTTTGGCTTAAGGGCACTTGGCAAAGAGCCGTCTCGTTTGCTAGGGTTCTGTTATATGTCACTTGGTGTGTGCAAAGTTCCAAGAGCCACTTGGCCTCTTGACAGGGAACATGATAGAATGTCAGGACCTAAGCTAATGTAAAATATGCTTTGGCCAGCCAAGTCATGCACAGGCAATGCAAGAAGCCATCTGTCATTCACACGTCTGTGCCATGTGAGACGCGGGGCTCCACGGATGGACTCAGCCTTTCCAGATCCATGTAATGGTGGAGATCCAGCCCAAGGTGGCTTCTTGCTCAGGGCATGCTGATTTTGAAAAACATGAGGGCATTCCTTAAGAAAAAGTTCATTCTAAAGGATACTTGTTTCCTTATAGAATTGTCCCCCATTATCCATGGGGGATCTGTTCCAAGCCCCCTAATGGATGCCTGCAATGCAGGATAGTACCAAACCTTATATACACCATTTTTTTCCTATGCAGACATATCTATGATAAGGCTTAATTTGTAAATTAGGCACAGTGCTCTTGTGCTTTGGGGCCATTAAGAAGTAAAATAAGGATGACAAGGCCAGGTGTGGTGGCTCACGCCTGTAATCTCAGAGGCGAGAGGATTGTCTGAGCTCAGGTTCAAGACCAGCCTGGTCAACGTGGCAAGCTCTCTTCTCTATAATAAATTTTAAAATTAGCTGGGCGTGGTGACTCATGCCTGAAGTTCCAGCTATTTGAAAGGCTGAGGCGGAAGGATCACCTGAGCCCACCAGGTCGAGGCTGTGGTAGCTGTGGGCGTGCCACTGCACTCCAGCTTGGGTGACAGAGCGAGACTCTGACTCAAAAAAAAGAATGACAAACACAAGCACTGTAATTCCCCAGCAGTTAATCTAATCACCAAGACAGCTCCGAAGTGACTCACAGGCGAGTAGTGTCGACAGCGTAAATATGCCAGACAAAGAACGATCCACATCCCAGGTGGGCAGGGTGCAATAGTGCAAGGTTTCATCATGATATTCAGAACAGTGTGCAATTTAAAACTTATGAATTGTTAATTCTAGGATTTCCCATTTAATACTTTCAGATTGTGGTTGACTGTGAGTGACTGAAACCTTGGAGAGCAAAACTGTAGATAAAACTGTACTATCTCTTCCTATTTTTCTCCTCTCCCCCTTTTGCTTCCCCCACATTTCTGTGTCTTTGTGTTTATCTGCTATGCCTTTGGCACGAACACCAGACTTCCAGGTGACAAGGTTGGCTAAGTTCATAGGTGCTACATATTTTTACTCGGCACTTCAGATTTAGATAATGGGATAAAGAGACCAGCAGGTTTCATCCAAATTCAGCCTTGCACCAGTTAGGGGGTGTGACAGTGGCAACTATGATAGGATTGTTGAGCAAAATAATTATGGGGCAATCGTACCTATTCAGAAATGTTTGACTTCCAATGGAAAACCCAACCCTGGTTTAGTGGCTTAAACCAGGGGGACATTTATCATCTCAACATGAAGTCTCAGGGCAGATGGCCCAGGTTTGGTTTGGTGGCTCAAGAGGGTCTTTAGAGACTCAGGGTCTCTCCACTCCTCCACCTTGCCATATTCTATTATGCTTTCATTCTCATGCCTGTGGCTTCCTCTTCATAGGACGCTGACATAGGCCCCAGGATCATGTACTCACTGCCAGCAACCAAAGCAGGAAGCGGGAGGTGGTGGTCTGGAACAACCGCAGCAAAAACTCTTTGCCTCTCTCTTATCTGGGAGTATAAATTTTTGGATGCTTGTTACAAAGGAAATATTTAAATGTGAAAACATACAGGGAGCTGAGCCATTTTGGGTTATCTGTGACAGAGTGAGCTGAGGTTCTATTTCCTGGTGACCCTTCTCAATTCCATTTTCAACGGTTCTTTCTCGAAATTATGGATTGTGAAGAGTTGTATTTCCTCCTAGTTTCTTCTAGCCGAGAGTTCAGTTGGACTTACTTTTCAATGGGTGAGCCAAGACTTGACTGAGAATCTCTAAGAGCTCTGCCTTAGAAACCAATAAAGCCTGGCCTCTGCTCCCCAGTACCTGTTCCCTTTTTCTGTGTGGTATATTGTATCAGCCTGGACCACTCTGTTCACATCATTTACCCAGTAAAAACTGTGTGAGCTGGAGATCTCACTATTAAGTGTTAAGTTACAGTGCCCTTCTGGTTGGGAGCTTGTCTTTTGAAAAGTTTAGTTCTAGCCCTCCTTTGTCCTATCTTAGGAAATGGTTTTCTGCTAAAACAATTTCAGTTTGAATGCATGCATGTCCCCACACTCACACATATGCACATACCCTAGCTCTGCACCATTCCAGTGGGAAAGGGAGACAGTGATTTCATGCTAGCTGCTGTTTTGATGAATGTCCCTATGCCTACCCACTGAGGCCATGACATTCCTTCCTTTCCCCCTTGATCATCTGAAAATCTTCCCAGCCAGAATGCCTTGCTATAGGAATGCCACATAGGTTCTGAGTGTGGGTCCCCAGGGCCCACATTGGCTGGCATCTGCAGGAGCCTGTGGGCTTGAAGCTGACAAGGCCTGAGAGCTAATGGGGGGCCATCCTGAGAGAAAGGGACAAGATCCTTGGGTGACAGAACAGCAGGACTTCGAGAGCACTTGTGTGTTAAGCAGGGATCACACGGTCCCGTTTCAGCCTGCCTCAGCTTTCCCCTTTTATCCACTCCCAGATGCATTTTGCTTTTTATGGCTCCTCACTCTTCCATCTGAAATGTGCTCCCAAAAGTGCCCAAGTCGTTTCTCTGTATTCCAAACTCTTCTGTCAAAAGGGTCAAGTTGCTCTCAGGTGCTAAAAGTATTCACCCTCCCACCCGGTGGAAGATTTCACATTAGAATTCAATCATTTTGCTATGTTAAAGTTGAAAACACGTTTATGATTGGAGGGATTTGTCATACTTTTGTCTGGATTTGGGGAACCTTTTAGAAGAGCTGCTGTCAGGATTCAGGGTCTCAGGCACCTGTCCATCCCCTCAGCCTTCTGAGACCGCAGGGGTCTCAGAGGGGAGAGTTCTGGATACGGACAGCCTGTGCCGGAGTCAGGTTGTATTACTTACTCGCTATGAAACCTTTGGACAAGTTACTTAACCTCTCTGTACCTCAGTTTCTTTATCTGTAAAATGGGAATTGTAATAGTATGTACCACATAATGGTTGTTAGGAGAAGTCAATGAGTTAACATTTAAGTGCTTAAAATGTTACCTGGCAATTAGTGAGAACCATTTCAGGGTTTGTTTAATGTATAAGTACTAAGAACTTGAGATTTTGTTATTGTTGTTGTTGACTTAATACTTCTCTAAGTGAAATTTGTTGAGAAAATTGTAGATTTAGATGTGGTTGTAAGAAATAATTTAGAATGTGTCAGTTAAAAATAAAACAATAAAAAGGAAATAATACAGAGAGTTCCCCTGTCCTTCTATCATTTGTCCAGTTCTCCCTGGGGTAATGTTTTGCAAAACTATAGTACAATATCGTAACCAGGATTTTAACGTTGGTATGCTCTCTTATTCAGTTTTCCCCTGTTTTACTTGTACTCATTGGTATGTGTGTATGTATTTAGTTCTATACACTTCTGTCACATGTGTATGTCATGTTGCCAGCACTATAATTGAGATACTGAACATTTCTATCACCACAAGGATTCCCTATGGTGCTTTTTAATAATTTCACCCACCTCCCTCCTTTTCTCCAAACCCATGGCAAGGACAAATCTATTCTCCATTTCTAAAATCTTGTCATTTCAAAAACGTTATGTAAATGGAATCATATAGTTTGTGAGCTTTTGGGATTAGCCTTTTTCACTCAGCATAATTTTCTGGAGAATTACTCAAGTTTTTGAGTCTATCAATAATGTTTTCTTTTTTCTTGCTGAATAATATTCCATGGTATGTACAAAGGGGACCCCCAAAACCCTAGAATTTTGGAGGTCAAGTACCTCGTAGTACAGGACTCCCTGCTTGGTAAGTGTGCTAGGAACTCATCAGCATCAATACCAGCTGGCATTGTTGTGAGAGGCTGCGTTCCGCTTCAGTTAATTTCTTCTGGAGATTCTTTCTACACATTTGTCCATTTCATGATGGGTGATTTATGAGCTCCCTTGCCCACACTGAGCTGAGCATTCAGCAGTTTTTGACCAAAAACGGCATGAACCCCCATGTCCCGCCCTCCCTATTCACCTGATCTCACCCGAGTGACTTTTTTTTTTCCCTAGATGAAAAAAGTCCTCAAAGGGAAACATTTTGCCAGTGTGGAAGAGGTGAAACAAAAAAATGGCAGCAGTACTAAAAAGCATCAAATTGATGAGTTCAAAAACTGTTTTGAGCAGTGAAAAGCGCATCTCCATAGATGTATTGCATCAAATGGAGAATATTTTGAAAGTGACTGAAGTTGAAACATGTAAGAGTAAATACACAATTTTTTATAAGTGAATTCCAGATTTTTTTTGGATCCCTCCTTGTATGTTGTTGGCTTAGTACTTAATACAATTTGTTTAACCATTCACTTACTAAAAGACATCTGGGGTCTTTTCCATTTTTGGCTATTACAAATAAAGCTGATATGAATGTTTGCATCCAGGTTTTTGTGTGAATGCGTTTTTATTTTTCTGGGATAAATGCCTAAGAATACAATTGCTGGGCCATGTGATACTTGCATGTTTAGGTTTACTACTTTAAGAGGTATAAAATAACACTTTGTTATTTAAATTTGTACCTCACAAAAATAAACTTATGTTCCACTCTTTGATTTGTAGTAAGTATTTTATAAGTATTTGTTAGATAAATTAAAATAGACCACTGGTTTCTACAACGTGTCCAGGACTGTGTAAGAGAAAAGGGAGGGAGGAGAGTCAAATGGTGTGGTGATGGTTCTTGGTCTTTAAGAAATTCTAATTTTTGCTCTGAGAGTTGAGTAGCTGAAAAGAAGAGCCATTAGACTATGTGTGGTCAAATTATAGAAGATTTGAAAAAGCCCAGTGGACAGCAGGGTGGGGGGTTGAGTTGGGGGCAGAGTGGAGATTTGGGAAAGGGTTGTCAATGTTAGTGCCACCTAATGCCTGAGACTGGGAATTTGTTGGTCTTTTGCATTTGAGAGAAACTTGGAAATATTTGAAGAAAAGCCATCAATTTTGCATGGAATATTATATGTTTTTAGTTGAAGGTAAGAATTATTGGAAGGTCATGAATATCTTTGAAAGGGCATTTTAAAAAATTGTTTTAGAGTTGTGCGGTACATGTGAGGATTTGCTACATAAGTATATTATATGCAGGTGAGGTTTGGGCTTCTAGCAAGATCTCTCTCCCTGGTAGTGGACATGGTCCCCATTGGGTGGTTATGTGTCCCTTATTCCCCCATCTCCTTCCCTCCCCACTTTAGTGGTGCCCAGTGTCTGTTGTTCTGGCCTTTGTGCTCCTATATCCAATGTTTAGGGTCCACTTATGAATGAGAACATGCAGTATTCAGTTTTTTTGTTTCTATGATAATTCATTTAGAATGATGGTCTCCAGCTGCATCCATGTTGCCTCTAAGGACACGATTCTGTTCTTCTTTATGACTGTGTAGTATTTCATCATGTATGTGTACCACATTTTCTGTATCCAGTCTACTTTTGATGGGCATCTGGGTTAGTTCTGTGTTTTTGCTACTGTGAATAGTGCTGCAATAAACATATGCATATGTCTTTTTGGTAGAACGATTTATGTTCCTCTGAGTATACTTTCAGAAGTGGGATTGCTGGGTTGTATGGTAGCTCGATTTTTAGTTATTTGAGAAAACACCACACTGCTTTCCACAAAAGTTGAACTAGCTTACACTCCCACCAGCAGTGTAGAAGTGTTCCTGAAAGGACATACTTTACTTACAAGAAGAGAATGGAAGCATGGCAATGCTAGAAAATGGACTGGATTCACAAAAGCTGGACTCCTGGCTAAGTGGTTTTCCCAGACTCCAGTAGGAGGCCGGTTCTTTCTGTGGATTGAGTCAGTTTGGTGGCGTGCAGTGAAAGCTCACCTACCATATTTGACACCTGGAACAATATTTTTCACATTACTATCCTCTGTATGACAAAATTGTTTTCAATAAAAATCATGTAACCAGCAGATATTATCTTCTTGATTCTTTTCTTAGTTTGTAAACAATGGATGATTGAAGAAGAATACATCTAAGTTTTAAAGATACTACTCAAATTCAATAAAATATTTCACATCTGAATTAAAATTTGTTCTTTTTTATTTTTTATGATCACTGTGCTATTACTGTTTGTTTTAAATCTGTTTAAACCCAAGAAACTATAGTACTGCAAGGATGGGAGACACAAATGGTGTCTGAAGTGGAATAGAAAGATTCTGAACTAGTATGGAGATGAGTCTGAGTTTGCATGGGCAGTTGCAAAACTGGGAGTTCTCCAAGTAACTTTCATCTAAATATCATGCTTATAGAAAGGATAAGTACTCAACCAAATGAGGGTCCAAAAAAAAAGAAGCAAGGATAAGCAATACAAATATCCTGTTTTGAAGCTTACATATATATTATTTAAGCTCAAAAGTAGCTGCAGTAATTGTTTAGAACCTAAACAATTTAGAACCTAAAAAATAATTGTTTTCGCAGCTTCCTTCTGACATTGTTTAGAACTGCTGATGCTTGATGAGAAGAATAGCCGATTACTTTTATTGGTTTTATTATTGTTTAAACATTTTCTAGAGATAGATTCCTACCTTATTGCCTGCACTGTGATAGCCTCAGTTGGGCTTCACTACTAAAATAGTGGAGCGATCAGGGGATTTAGCAGTTTGGTTGATCCAAATTTGAAGCCCACCGTTGCCAGTTTGTAGCTGCATGACCTTAAGTTATGCAAGTTACCTTAAAAACTGCAGTCAACTTCCTCATCTGCAAAATGGTAGACTTTTGTGTGGGTTAATAAGGTGATCCATACACAGTGCCTGCAGTAGGTCCTGGCACACAGTAGGTTCTTAAGAAATGTGAGTTTTCTTCCCTTCTCCATCTGGAATAGGCAATATCTGTGTGTGTCTCTGGGATAGCCCTTGTCCTTGAGGAAGGAGCCTAGGCTGACCAGTCACAGACCTGCCTCCTTTTTTTGTCCTCTTTCTGATATCCACCAGGAAATGCAGCAGTTCTGTTTAAGCAACATTCATTGAGTGACGACATTGAACCCCAAGGGAAGCTTGAATAAACTCTGGGCGTTCTGAGATGTGTCCTTCAGAATGCAGGCTTGGGTGGGGAAAGCTATAGCAGTCTCTCCTGGGCTGAAAGGGTGGGGAATTTCTGCACAGTGTGTCGAGCTGTTTGATGGAAGAGTAAACCTCAGAAACAACAGTGAATCTCCTTGGCTTGAGGGAGAAGAGATTCTGCAGCTGTTTCTCCTAATTGAAAAGGGTTGGTTGTAGTTGAGGCCGTTTAAGAGTCACTTTCCCCCATTTCTCAGTCTTGATCCCGCCTCCTCTTCATACTGATAACTGCCAAAAAATGTGGTATAGGCCTTTTGTGGTTTGGGGGAGTCTTTTATAGCAGTTAAGAAGGAATTCTCGGTATTCTTATCGTGCATAAAAGATCAAGCTCTTCTTATGCATGACACAGCTCATGTTGAATGTGGAAATATGTTTAAATGACCCAGGGAGGCTCTAGGATGACTACTTTACATAGTAATTTTGTATTGTAAGATGAACCTTGCATTTCAAAGGGGCTAAGGAGAATTCTTAATTTTATACAGCTTAATCTGCCAAGTGATAAGATTTTCTTTTCTCTTTTTAAGGAAAATCTACTTAGTGACGGCTTATTGGGAATATTGGGAAGAAAGCTCATTCTTTATTTAAAAAATTGAAAGCATATTAGAAAATTTATGCTAGAAAAGTATCTCATGTTGTAAATAATCCCAGATGTAGATTGTTGGGTATAAAATGGAGCTTAAGATTTTATTTTTGCTAACCTGATATTCCAGAATGTGTTGTATTTTTACAATATTAGCTGCATAGCCAATGCATTTCAGCTGGAAAATACATCAGAAAACATAGAACTTATTCAATGTCAAGCTAAAATACAGTTTTAAATGTTTTTCCTGGTTTTACTACCATCCTGCCAGTTTATTTCTTAAAGTTAAATGGTTTCAGAAAACAAAATGAATGATTTTAAAGGCAAACATGATAGATCTGAAGCTTTACAAATATTATTCAGCTTAAAAAACCAAAATCCTGTTATTTGCTACAACATGAATGGAACTGGAGGACATTATATTAAGTGAAGTGAGCCAGGCACAAAAAGACAGATTTCCCCTGTTCTCACTCACATGTGGGAGCTAAAAATTAAAACAATTGAATTCGTGGAGATAGTAGAGTGATGATTATCAGAGGCTGGGAAGGGTAGTAGGGAGGAAGAGAAAAGTGGTGATGGTTAATGGGTGTAAACATACAGTTAGATAGAATAAATAAGGCCCAGTATTTGACAGCACAGCAGGTTGACTATATTCAACAATAATTTATTGTATATTTTAAAATAACCAAAGAGAGAAATTTGAATGTTCCTAACACAAAGAAATAGTAAATACTTGAGGTGATGGATACCCCAACTACCCTGATGTGATTATTACACATTGTATGACTGTATCAAAACATCACCTGTACTCAGTAAGTATATACACCCAGTATGTACCCATAATAACGAAAAATTAAAAATTAAAAGAAGAGAATAGTTATATGGTTAAATTAATGGGCATGAACTGGGTCAGCTTCCCTGGCAGGTGATCTGTACAGTCACACAGACCCTATTTTTTACCAGTGTTTATTAAATATTAAATATTTTTGCTAGATTAAAAACAGGTGAAATAAAACTTTGTCAAATTATTTATAAATTATTAGTAGTAGCTATTGCTTGCGGTTGGGGTTTCAAAGGATTTTCACTTTCTAAGTTTTTTTTTTTAATTTTTAATTTTTCGTTATTAAGAAGTAAAAAAGAAACAAAGATTTAAAAAAAAAACCCCAAAAAACCTATTCCTGTGTTTTCGATTCTGGAAGGCAGTCGTGGGATCTTGAAGACCTGGGGCTCCTATTCTTGAGGACAATCACAGAAAAGTTGGTGAAGTTCAAGAAGAGGCTCAGCACGACTGAATGTGGCCATGGGTGGGTGGAACAATTTGT